>JAGWCC010000807.1:0-147195 GCA_022651775.1 Drusus annulatus
ACAGCGCGGCGTTTAACTAGTTTTATATCTACTTATTTACAAAACTGTGTGTATTTATTTCTTGTGCTTTGTTCTACTTTATGTGTAGTATATTTAAATATTGTAAAATGTATTTTTTCTTACTAGATGTGTAATTTTTTTTCTTTATACATCTATATAAACATACAAAAACAAACAAACAAACCATGTTATACTCAATGTAAATGTTTTAAAAATCTATATTAGCTACAAAATATAGAATAAAATGAATTGAAATCATTGAAAGCGATTTATTTCTATTTCATTTGAAAGTTATATTTTCGTTGAATAATGTGTAGCATATTGAAAATATGTGAATGCATTTATACTGCTAGTTCAAATGCAAAGTGTGAACTAAATTTGGCGTTATTCTCGTAAAAACAACACTTGCAGTCAATGAGAGCATTAAACTTCCATAAAAAAGCTCATGAATTCCACCGCCGAGAATCGCAAACGACAAGCGTATAAAAAAAAAAAACAGCGGTAAAGTTGAGAAAAATAGCAGAAAACACAAATGGTTAAACGACCGATATTTTACGTAAAAATGTCATGAGCACCCGCACTTAGCCGATTTCATTGGCTTTATATATTGGATTATATTACTGGGTGGTTGCACCCGTTATAATCATTTTATGGACGAGCTTTTGAATGTTTTATTTTTGCTTACGAAAGTTTGTAAGATTTTTTAAAGCATTTCCAAACTAGTAAATACATAATATAAACAAGCCAAAGGGTGGAGAGACATTTCGTACGGCTCTTAATGCGGTTCGTTCGTCTTATTTTGACTTACGGTTTGAATATATCATGTACAATCGAAATTTATGTAAATAATTAAAATGCAATGGCATACCTGTCAATCTTTAATACGAGATTGAAGATTTAAGATAAACATGAAAGAATGTTCTGTTTTTTTTTCCGAAATCCGAGGATGGTAACGTTTGCTAAAACTCTTAATCTAAATTGGACGTAGTTATACAAAAAGCGTCCAACCCGTAATTTTCCAAAATCGAGTTTTACATGTTTTCCTATAGATAAATACAAGATGTCTATCTGCTGAAAACATCCAAGCTCCAAACGCAATAGATTTTTGGTAATTCATTTTTTTTACCAACACACATTGCAGATATTTGACTTCAATTGAAGTTTAAAAACACTAAAATGTAAGAAAACTTTTTTTTTTTGTTAAATGCATCGATAGATTATAAATGACCTATTTATAATAATTATAATAAAGAAAAACACTGATATTCACTTTACAAATGACGATTACGCATATTAATGCTATTGTATCGTCATATATATATATATATATATATATATATATATATATATATATATATATATATATATATATATATATATATATATGATTAAGGTTTTTACGGGTGTAAGATGTACAACAATTTTCTCGGTTTACCCGCGTAACGTAGTCCTTAAAAGGACTTTTTAACTCCTGACGTTTCGGACAGATCACACTGTCCATCTTCAGAGGCCTTATGTCTTGAGTTTCTGTCTCAAACTGATAGCTTTCGCACGTCTGTTTGGTCCAGAAGCTAAAGCTTAAGTCCAGGTACTTCCCAACCTTCCTCTTCTCAATAGCTTTCCCCTCCCCACCACCTTTTGCCCCGCAACATATCCCATTTGGAGATGCCATAGTCTCACTGGCTCTAAACGGTTGGACTAGGACTCTTGTGCGGTATTCACGATAAAAAACAAATAATTAAAAAAAACATTACTAAACGGCGAAATGTAGTTTTGAATATGTTTAATAATTGAATATTAGTTAGGCAGCGTTTCTTTATGGCAGTTTGTTTGATTCTGGCCGCGGTTCCCTGTATATCATATTGGTGGCTCACTGGCTTTAGACGGTTGGGAGCAGTTGGGACTCTTGTGCGGCGTTAATTATCATTTAAAAATAAAAATAAAACAGTTTCAATCGCCTTTTTCTCGGTTTCAATTTTTTGGGGATGCTTTATGCATAACTACGTCCAATTATCGGTTCCTCTTGTGGCATTGTTACTGTACAATAATGTAGAATTCTGAAAATACTAAAGTGGAAATACGGAACCCTTAAAATTTAAATCTATTTTTTATTCATAATAGCCCAACACCTTCCTTGCAATATGAGTTTTATTTTATTTTTAAATATGATGTTTTGGTTTCATGTTTTGGTAACTACCGTTATTATCAGACTTTTATCTTTAAAGTCACATTATGATTATAATTTCAACTAAAATGTCAAAGTTTCAAACACGATATTATAATAAGCCCATGTGTGGGCTCTCCGTCCGATTCATAAGCTGCTACGTGCAGTAGGGTTTGCACTTCGGTATGCCGTTGGTAATATATAATCTTTAGTCCATTTGGGTCAGCCCCGGCTTTCTGTAAAGAAAGAACCTTCCCATTTTCCTTGGAAATATTATTTCAGGAGGGTGACGCGGTGTTTTCACGGTTACCTCTGAACTAAGCTCGGAGGAAATGTACCTCTTTTAACGCACTGATAAACAAGCTTAATGAAAAGTATTTACTCAGCTCTTATCTTTCTACATAAGTCTTGATGGATAAGCTTCCCACCGTTCTTGAGTAAGTCTAAGAAGTTAATTGTTAATTCATGGATTTTTACCAAGTTTTATGAATGTTGCTTATTTTACTTTATTTCGTAATGTTAAGAGAATAATTAATATATTTTCGTAGAAAGCAAACACTTTGTGCTTTGACATATTTAAAGAAATTAAAAAATAACTTTGGATAAGACCACAGATATTCATAAAATTTATAATTATTCTTTATCTTTTCAGTTGATGATATGTCTCTTTTAATTCATATTATCTGTATCTTTCTCTATGTTCCTTAGTTATAATTTATATGTTATTTTATTTTATATTTTGTTCTCCCTCTGTGTGTATGCTCGTATATAACCGCACACTTTGTATTTTGTTTAGTTAAATTTTGTGTCGGTCATAAAAAATAAAATAATATCCGTGGTCTTATGCAAAGTTATTTTTTCATTTTTTTAAATAATTAATATGCCTGACGTTTCGCTTCAGGACATCGCGACTGGTACGGGTGCAGTACTGCGGAGTTATTTCGGACTGCAATCTGTATTCTGAAGATTATTATAATGATAGCCAACCTCCGATAGTTGAAGGAACAAGAAAATAAATATTTTCACAATAAAATATCACAATTTTTATGAACAAAATTACGACAATTGTATATCGTAAATTATTCTTTTGATTCGGCTAAATCGTAGCGAATCCTGGGAAAATTCTTTAACATGGAAAAACCGCCTTATATTAAACATTGATGAAAATGTTTCCACATTCCCCTCTTATACAAAAAATGTATAAATATTTATTTCAGGAGGCAAACTATAGTACTCCAAAGCCAAATAAACATACAGCCCACCTTAAGGCATTCAAGGTCTGGTTTAAGTAAGTCCCCTCGTCTTCTGCTATTCAAGGGACGCAGGATGCATTAAGAGGCAAAAATAATCTCTTAATACCACTGCTGCGTATTTTCCTCCATACTTGCGGACCTAATCTTGGTTCTTTGTTGAGGAATTCAGCCCTTACCTTGCTCTGGGGAGACTAATCATAAGGTAGCGTGCATTATTGAAGTGACCAGACCAGAGATTGAAAAATGAATAATTTATTAAAGGTATTTTCATTTCATTCGCTTTTGGTTTACATTCCTTTCTCTTGGAAAAACAAATACGTACCTGATAAACCCTTTATTATGGTGTTTGGTTGTGATTTTTGACGATTATATCGTCGCCGTAAAAGCAAAAGGGCTGAAGCGTCATTTTGGAAAGTTTCCAACAGAGCACTTTAATGTTTTTTTTTTTACGATAAAATTCTAAAAACTTTAAGAGTCCTCGGTACCTGATTGGATATTGAAAATAAAAGTTAACTCAGGTAAATCAATGCTCTCAATGAGTTATGTAAAGCTAAAATAAGTCCCAAACTTGTGTCGCTTGAGTCAAGCCTTCTCCCAAATGGTAAATATATTTAAGATGGCTGAAGGGCTACAAAAGTATTCAGAATCAAACGACAGTCATGGAATTCGATGCAGAAAAAACAACTGCATATTTGACTTATTTTGACCGAAATGTCACTTAAGCCCTTTTGTATTTCAAATTTGCATGCAAATTAATTAAATATTTAAATTTTTCTTATTCATTAGGTTAAATAATTGGGTTAATAAGGTTGAACAATTGGTCAGATGCGATTAAAGTTTAAATAATTAGGTTAATAATGTTGAATAATAAGTCAGATTCGATTAAAGACATCTAATTTAGTGCATGTTCTTATTAACTTAACCAATTGTTTTTTAAGGGTTTATTTGTAAATTAAACATTACCAAAGAAAGCACTACTTTAGACATAAAATCGGAGACTTAAGATAAGATATCGATTACAGAGATTAAAAATAATGAAATCTTTTCAAAAGCTCTGGTCACTCCACAACACCGCAATCAAGATGTCCTTTGATGTGGGATTAAAGCTCCCTGAGGCCGAGCCGTGCCGCGCTCTGTGAAGGCACATACTCCGCACTGTCATCAGCAGCCAATGATAATCTGATTGATTGCCCTATTAGCCGATTCGGCCCTGGGGGATGGATGCTGCCCGAAGGGATGGAATTTCTCAGATTAATAATTGTTTGCGTTATTTTTTCATGGAATTTTGTGTTTGTGGTCGAGATTTGGATGATTAATTGAACGACGGACAATTCCGTGTCGTAATTTCATTTTTGACGTAATTCAGTGTGATTTATTATGTTTTTCTCTGTGTACTTTGAATTATATTTAAGCGTAGGCGTTAGCCTGAAACGGTTTTGACGCAACCAGGATTCTATCCCGGGACCTTCCGCTATTTGGGCGCTGCTCTAACTGCTAAATTGTTTCCACCTACATATCGTATCACTTCAATAGTGGTGTTTATTATAAGCGGGTTGATTAATCACAAAATCACCGTTAGGTTAGGTTAGGTTAGGTAGTATCGGAATATTTTTTCGCTTCGTTAGAGGCTAATAAACTTTCGAATTATTTTTTACTAAAAATGTTTACGGACAAGTGAAATGCGCTGTGTGTGTGTGTTTTTGTATTAAAGGCATCGAACATATTTCTATTTTATAAACCAACCAGTTTTTCTATCAGAGTTTATGAATGTGATAAGGTAATAATAAATTCCGATAATAGACATGTTTTAGCACCTCCTCTTTTGCCCCATAAATTTATTCAATTTCGCGGAAAAATGTTTACCTTGCGCGTCTATATCCCATTACCTCAAGCTTTCGATTTATATTTTATGTATTCGCAACATTTTTTAATCGAAAATCTTTCACCACCCTCTATATATTTCCACTATATAGACTCGCATAACTCTTCCAGCGCGCTGTTGGCATGTAATATCGGAACAGCATAAATACAGGGGGTGCCGAAAAATGACAATGACGCAGCTATATTCATACTCTCGCCCTGTACCGGGTACCCCCTCACAGATCAGTGCACCGAGGCGTGAGCCTGAGATAAGCCCAGCATCCTGCTAAACTGTGCGGTACAAGGTGGTACATGTCACACTGTTTTTGTCTGCAAGTGTCCTAAACTTTTGCCAGGACGATTAGTAGACTGCATCATCAAGGGCCTTGAAGACTTCGAGCAGCATGATAAAGGATAGTATTATCTTCCGTTCTGATGTCACGATGTTCTGAGCGCTTGCTTTGTTAAGTTCCAGGGTGATAAATTGTACCAATATTGACCACGAATAATATTTTTTCATAGTACACAACATGATTCATTATAACTTCACTCTATTTCGCTCCAAAATCTAGTTTTATCTAGTTTTGTTTGTGTTGTTTTTTTTTCATTTCGGAGAAAGACATTCGATTGCCTCCGATTATGATTTGCGACCAAATATTGTGGTTTGTGAGAAAGTCTGTTAGAGATTTGCTAATAATGCATAACTTTTTATCTCTACCCAACTGAGCTAAAAACATAAAAATAACCTATTTATATGGAATTAAAAAAAAAAAACTTTGTTTAATACCACGGATATTATTTTAATTTTTATGACCGACCGGTTTCTCTAAGCCTAAGCATCATCAGGGTACAAAATTAAACAAAAAAAAAAATATAAAGTGGGCGGTTATATATATACATACAGAGGGATAACAAGATATCAAATAAAATAAAAGAACATTGATAAAACAATAGAATAACATTTAAATTACTCCGAAGGGACAGAGAAAAAATACAGATAATATGAATTGAATGAGACATAACGTCAACGTGATTAAAGAATAATATAAAAATATATTTATGTAGATTTAAAAAAAAAACAACAACATTTTACAAAGTTATTAAATATGATACGGATTTAAAAAACATATCATATTACTACTTCCAAAACTAGACGTACGCCCGTATTACGGTGGTCTACATTTTATTTAAAAGTATCATATAAAACAAAGTAGGTACTGCTCATTAACAAGAAAAAAAAACATGAGATGTCATGATGGACCACACCAGCACATAGAGAATACATATTTTGTAGTTTGTAGTTGTAGTACAAATATTATCATCTTGATGTGCTATTCGTATAGCACATTTTACACCTCGTAAAACATAGAATGCCCCATGCTCTCAAAAAATCAAGCGACTTTATAAATGGCTGACTTCTACGGCTTTATCTTTGTTTTCCCTTTTTAAAGTGCACTTTCCTCGAATTTGTAGAAATAATATTTCACTTGAATTGTATTTCAAAAGCGTTCTGCTTGTGCCCACCGCATTGTTGTATTGTTAAGAATTTATATGATTTGTTCGGGCAGACTGCTATTGTAGTAGCGGAAATTGGAAAATAGTGCATTTTCATAGAACGACTCCTAAAGCTTTGATTCTGTTCCTTTTACTTTTCTATAACACATTAGAAATTAAACTTCAATAATCGTTGTATTTTTTTTTACCTGCAGAAAAATCCTTTCTTCGTCAGAGCAAAAAATAAACTATGTTACAAACAGTATGGTTTGATGAAATGTTATTTTTGCTTTTACCTATTTCTATTCTAGCTATGGCATCATATAACTTTTTGGAAAATTTGTTATAATAATTTATTGTAATCACTATTACGTAATTACATTTCCTTTTGATAATAAAACTTATTTATAAAAAAATATTTTACTATCACATTGTCAGGATTTTTCAATAATTACTTAATTTAAATATTAATGATTTGGACTTAAGAGTAGTCTTCCCTTACGCTGTTTACTATCGTTGCGTGTGACCTCCACGTGCGACTGGATCGAAAACAATCATAAAAACCAGACCAATAAATTTTTCCAAAATAGAATCACGCATCTGTCGTCGATTTTAAAACGCCCATAAAATTTTCAAAAAACAAACCAAAACGTCAAAATAGCCCATAAATAAGCTTTCCTTAAGAGCTGTCCCGAAAACATAAATCAGTTTTTGAAACAATATTCAAACGAGCTTTTCATTTGATGAATACATAACAAGTAACCTTGAATTAGATTGGATATTTTTTACACAGCGCCCCTATTTTATCTATTCATGGAGCAAGTTAAAAGCTTCGCAGTAGTACGGTGCGGGGTAAGAAAGGGTGACGCGTGCGCATTAGGGGTACCCCTCCCTTCCCCCATCAGCAGTCCCTGGCCATCATCCCTACAGCTGGGCCGCTTTCACCCCGCTCTTGTACGCTAGATCCCCTAAATATAGACTTGGTTCGATGCGGCGTGGACACGTTCCATTATTTTCTGTTAATGAAAATGTATACATCCTCTCACTTATTCAAATATTTTAGAAAAATCTTTTGCACAAAATATAGATGCTATATCTATTAACTTTAGGTGACATTTCTGAACTATGATGAGTCGAAGTTAGCTTTTCAGTCATTGTGATTTGGACCATTTTGTTTGTCATTTATCGATCTCAAAAAGGTTAGGAAAACTGTTTTTGAAACACAACTTTTTTATTTTTTATTGTGTATACCGGATAAGAGCTCAACTGTTCCTAAGCGTCTGGAGCCAGTGGGACTATGGAATTCCCAATTGGGGTATGTTGTGAGGCTGAAGGTAGTGGGGAGGTGAAGGAGATGGGAAAGAGGAAGGTTGGGAAGTAAAAAATATTAATATTGTCTTGTAAATATATTTTTTTACGTACATGCAATTAAGAACCACTCAAGGAAAAATAGGTAAAGCTAACTTCATTTCATTTTCTCAGGCTTTTCTAATTTCATATCTTCCATCTCGATTCATTCATCGTTAATTTCAACCTTAGTTTATGTACGATTTCGACTTGGAAACGTATTAATAAATAAAATCATTCAGCGACGCCTAATTGACTACCGAAAAAGCTTGGCAAATTTATAAATCATGATGAACTTATGTTTAACATTTCATCAAAAACGCCCGCATACAAAACAATCCATTAATCACCATCTTGCATTTTGCACGAAACATCGCCATCGCGCGGCGAACGTAGAACAATGCCCGTCTCGCGAGTAGAATAACGGCGAGGGCTCACAATTCAACCAAAATACTCGAATGTCGCCGGCAAATCAGTACCAGCCTGACAACCCCAGAGGACGGGCGTCGTTTTAGCTGCGCCGCCGCAAGCTAAGTCACCTACAGATATCGCGAGCTTTTTATGTAATTCTCTGATAGACTTTACCGAGCTTTTTTAACATAAACATTGCGGAAACGTGGACAGTATTACTAAAGTGTGTGCTTGGAATTATTATGATGTTGTGATTTTGTTGTTGATTTGTGGGATTGAACAAACAGTTTGTTGTGAAGTGACAGTTGTGTTGACTTTGCTACGGTTATTGTTTTTTTTTACACGAGGAGCGATTTAAAAGTAAATTAATTGGTTATTAAAGCTTTTAATGTGTTCTTCTATAAGTATTATTATAATTTTTATGTTTCTTGTTTTACGTATTGGAATGCTTGAATAATTATTTATTTACTGCTTCTTATAATGTGTTTCTGAAAAGAAGCATTAATTTTCTGACTGATTAGAATTAAAATGTTAATTTTATTCGCTCTACGCTTAACTTTGTAGCATTCTAATACAAGCAACACTACAAATGATTTATCAGTAAATTTTCTATGGCTAGTTAGAAAAATGTCTAAAAAGGTTTTTGATGAATACATTTTTTAAACTGAAATCTTTTAAGTTGCGAGTATATTAAAAAAAATACTAAAATGTTAGTAAAGGGTGCAGTTTGCAAAAGCAACGACGGAATTTTTTAAACTTTTTGCCTAAAATTCTTGTATGTATTTCATAAAGAATTTTAAAGATTACTGTTGTGGAATTGTATTCACAGGAAATCTTAGACATTTTCCTAACTACCCGCATAGAATTAACAAATAAATCATTTGTAGTATTGCTTGTATTAGAGAGCCAGAAAGTGTGTATTTTTAGGTACTGACCCTCACGGTTCGAAAAGTATTTGTTGAAAAAGTACATTTATTTTGCTTCTGTATTATGATTTTATAATTTTTTCGTGAGACCCAAATTCAAGGACTACTTCAATTAATTTTATTCGTATGAGATGTTCAGTGTAATGTATTGTTATTTTTAATCTTTCTTTCAAATATGACTGCTTTAAACTAATCATTAAAAGTTGGCTTATTTGGTAATTACTTATATGATACCTAATAACCCGTCAATCAATTTAATACATATTTTGTGTATAAGTAGATCTTATCAAAATATATGGTATTTTTAAACATAATTCTCTAAAAGATTTTTCCTCACTAAGACACCAATTTTTAAATATTTGGTAAAAATCGTGCATTCATCAATATTTGTATCATACCTACTATTAGGTGCATACTAAAGTATTATACAATCTATAAATACAATTATATCCCTCGTTGTATCTTCACTCATACAAAAGCTTCATGTAAAGCTTTCGAGGATTGTCACAATTGCCTCTCCGGTCACGTTACGGTTGCACAATTTCGATATGACAATAACCGTCACTCGCAGCCTTCATGTGTGACGTTACGTCGCAAACAAACATTTCCGATGTCACTGATACACATATTCGGACGTGCCTCAAATAACCACAAGATCAATCCCCAACCCCCAGCCAAATCGAAGAATATAAACAACCTCCTTAAAGGATGTAAAGATTTTCTACTGAAAAGTTGACGCGCGGGTGTTTGTATGATTCCCTTTTTCTCATTTCTGTTCGCTTTTTGTGTTAGTTGCTGTCGCGCAGACCAAATATTTGCCTCGTTGCCTATTGGAAATCATGTGCACATCATCAGATGTCACTCCCAAGTTCCTTATTACCCCAGTACAAATGTCATTTGGTTCAGTCGGAATATCACGTTACGCCTATCATATTCTTAACTTGACATGATTCGTTCGTAAAAAATGTCAAATGGCATTTTAATTAATCGAGGTACGTGAAGGTCGATATTTTTTCAGTTTTTTTCAATGTTGCGAATTCGTGCTTGAAATATCGAAATAAAGTATTTTCTTGTTTATAAACTCAAATATTTTACCCTCTACCCCCTAAATAACAATAATTTTGGTGCCGTAATTTTTGTTTTTTCTGTACTTTATAAATGTAATATTTGCAATTATTTATATGGCTTGATTCCTAATGCTTTATATTTAATAAATAAATAATCAACTATTCTTATGGGCAAGTTGATTATATTATGTAAAATTGCTTTTATCGCGCTTCATATATTATTATGTAGTTGCAACGAATGTGCTGAAAATATGTACATAAATAAAAATCAATTTATCTACAAGACGAATGTGGTTTTTGCATGTTAATAAGGAGTTAAGTCAACTTAACCTACGGCCGCCTTTTGTTTAACTGCACTTTCCTGGAATTTGCTCGCTGGTGCTCCTGGCACCGCATGAACCTCCCAATTTACTAATTGCCCACCTCGGAGCTTTGCATGTTTTGCATTTTATTGCTGACTGACACATTGCCGTATTTTTTTATGTAAACAAATGGGGGCCGCGCGGGTGAGTCAGACAACTCGCCGAAGGGCTTCGCCCGCCGGGGCCCAGGGTGGCTAAGGGATACGGCCCTTAATATAAACAAACTGGTGTATTTAAACATACCACCAACAAGAAAATGATACTTTAAAACCACCGTCTCGAATAAAAAAACAATCATTTTTTTAATGTAGATTATTTAATTTATTTGAACCCTTGGGTTTTACGCTTCTTACTAATACGTACTGCTATTTATTTTACGCCTGATTTATTTTTGTTATTTTTATTATATCCAGAGAATTCGGCCCTAAAAACAAAGCGAATCAGAGCACAAAGGCGTCATAATATACAACATTTTTCATGTAAGTTTTCACACATGATTGATCGTCCAATAACTCTAAGGCATTATATCACAAATTCCGAAAGTGGGTTACAACAAAAATCCGGAAATTTGCCGAAAGTTCCGGCCGCGTCTTGAGACGCCGCTATCTGCTCCCGCTCCCGGGAGCCCATAAACGAGACGGTTCATAAACATTTAGACTCCTGGCGCCGTTCTATATTGATAAGAAAAAACAAAGCCTCCTAAAGGTCGCCTACCTCATTGGCTCGGATTATAATACCTTCGTTACGACCTTTCTGCCATTTCCTGTATCGCTGACATTTAACCGAACAAATGATGGACATTACCGCATTACAGATCTTTTAACAATCCAATTAATATCTTTTAGTGCTGTTTCAAATAGGTATTTTTGATTTACCGACTTGAAATGGGTAATTGATGAATTTGTTGTATAATAAAATGCTGCATACATTTTTAATATATTTTTTAAATTGTGATTTCATATTGCTTCATTTCGCTTCTGCATATTTCTTACTATAATATTTTTCTGCTTGTGATATATATATGGCATATAAAACTCTTTTTCTTCACGTGTTTTGACTTTATATTGTTGCTTATACTTTTAAAGAATACATGAAACAAAAAGTTCACCCTTTCCACTTTCCATTTTCTGTGCAAAAGAACAAGTTGTGAACTCTTAAAAATGGCTGTAGATTTTAAAGTGCTTCGCTTTGGGACAATGCTCACTGTGCTTTCAAATATGCATTGCTGTTATAAAGACTGATGTGCCAGACTTTCTGGAGGAAGTTGAGCAGGAAGTGAAAGAGGACAGGAAGGAGTGCCAACAGAACATTGATGGCCACGAATGGGCACCAACCTGACCAAATTGAACAAATCTAGGGTAACAGAAGTCGACAGTGTAAGTACCTTCACCACGCATTTTCTGACTGCAAAAGCTTTCAATATTAAAAAAAACATGTTTTTCTCTCTACTTTTGCCTTTTTGTTAATTTATTTCTCTAAGCCGCTATTTTCATAAATGACATTTAAGTGTGAGATGGAAACAGTTTCTAAATCATTTCATCCCATTAATTCATCACAAATTTTCAGTGTGGTATAGTTCCCGATCAGTGTTCTTGTTTGAAATCATAGGAAATGATTTTCTAAAATTTTCTTAAAATACAATCAGCTGCTAAATTAATGTACTGTATCAGTTTATATCCATGCCTGTCGAATTTTTTGCGTGGGACAGATTAGAGACTAGTGTTTTCGTTTGGAGTCATGGGAATTGTTTTTCGCACATTTTCCTAAACCGCCATCAATTGCCAATGATGGTACAATTGGTTGCCGAATTCAAAACAGCATCGATTACGAACTCCCACGACGTCCGTTGGCGTCGGCTCAAAATGAATTAGGACCATAACCCGATAATAAACACCATTAATTATTGCAATCAATCGTCCCCAATCATATTATTTGCCTGCCACTCGGGTGTCACCCCCCGTGTCAATATTATGCACCGCATCGGCTATTTTAATGAGTTGAAATCATTCTCTGCAATGGACGTGGAGGTACACCAAGTTTCAGGATTAAAATATGTTGGTGAAATGTTTTAAAATTGATGCTTAATGGATTTAGAAAACCAACTTATGTAGGTACGAGGAACGAGTATGTCTGTATTATGTGTTATTATAAAATCAGAATACATCAACAATTGAAACATCTGAAAATATACTATAATATTTAATTATTTTTTTATGGTGCCGTTCTTACAAATATCACCTCGGAGGTCTTGTACAAGGGCCTAAAATATATTAAAATTATACTTAAGTTACCTGGAAAATACTTAGCTTTTGTCAAATATTTTTTTTGTATGATCAAACGAAAATTGGTATTAACATATCACGAGCTGTGTAAAGGTTTAGATTTTTGAAAGAAACTGTCAATATTGATGTATTTAAAATACAGGAGATCCAAAAAGTTCAAAATAAAGTATATGCCTCAAATGTTTATTGTTTGTCCTAGATTTCAACTTCATTACCCATTCAACAATTTTGTGTTGGATCATGAAATAATTACTTTTCTACAAAGATGAGTTTTAAATTTTGTTCTGTATTTTGTTTTTGAGTCGTTTATCAATCATGGTTTACGTGGTGGTCTATTCCAAGTTTTAGGACCTGATATCGCGAAAGTGCGACCTTCGAGCTTAGTATATTATGGTATATAGTTTTATAAGATGTTACAAAAAGTAAAAAGAAAACACGTAATAATATTTTTTTTAAATTTAGTTTTTTTGTTATCTGCGCTTTAGTAGGCGTCCTTGATCTGGTTGGTTGCACCATAAAACACATTTGACAGATGGCGCGCTAGTGCAGTCCACCGCATGTTTTTGGTTGCATTCTGGTGCAGCTGCATTACCCATTCGAGTTTATTATGTATTTGCTTTGCCAGATTATCGGCTATTCATGCAAACACCGCAACTCGCCTAGCCCCGAGTTCATTGCTTCTGAATTCTGAACCATTTTTTCTGCTTATTTTTTAGCCTTTTAATCGGGGAATTCCTTCCCACACTTTCCATGAAGAATTATTTTCCCGCAACTATTATTTAACTCGTTCTGTAACATCATGCTAGCAATGCACATTTGCGGCCAGTGTTTTTTTTAACCTAATTTAAATGTTTATTATAATTAGAAAATTATTCACTTATTTTCATAACAAGCAATCACTTTGTGGTTTGAAATTATATCCAAATAAAATAACACTTTGTTTTGAACCACGTTATCAGTTATTATTACGTTATTTAACACATTTATTATACGTGTCCTGACGAATCTTGATCTAAGCGAAACCGGTTGACGTTAAAAGATATTAAATTTGTGGTTTAAAACAAAGTGTTCTTTTATTTTAATTATAAACTTTGTTCTGGGGCATAGATATATTATTAAAAACATATCTTTATTTGTATTTAAAGTCTTGTTTAGATCCTATCGTACCTTCATCTAGTACTTTTCGTTTGTTATTTATATGTAAAATATGGATCCCGTATCTAATTAAGTTAGGCTTTTTACCGAAGAAAATAGTGTTGACATGAATGTATTTTAGATTTTAAATTATAAATTTTGTCTTATTTGGATAGGATGCTTTACAAAAATAATCTGCCAACTTATTATTACATATGGCGAAGTATAACTAATAGCATTCAAAACTTACTTTAAAAAAAATAATAAATCATAATATATTGGTTTACAAATAATAATCATATTACCGTGTAAGAAACGTAAGTTCCTACTTACCATAATATTTGATTGAGCAATTTTTCGTACGTTAAAGGTAAATAATATATTTTTTATTTTCTTTTTTTATTGACATCTAATAAAATATTTATATTTACGACAAATAACACACATTGATAGAAATTACGTTATCAATTTAATTTAAAAATACAATTGTGCGTTGTAGCGTTGTGACCGCTTTGAAAGAATTATTTCAAAGAACTACTTCTTTTGGCAACAGTTCCTACCTCATTCATTTTTCATTGTACAAATACTTCAATTGAAGTTGGTAGTTCATTTTAGCGTTCATTCATTTCATTAACTTCATTTATTGAACAAATACTTCAATTGAAGATGGTAGTTCATTTTAGCGTTCATTAATTACATTACCTTCATTTCATTGAACAAATACTTCAACTGAAGTTGGTAGTTCATTTTAGCGTTCATTCATTTCATTAACTTCATTTTATTGAACAAATACTTCCAACGGAAGTTAGATTACAAAGAACTACTTCAATTTGCAGCAGTACAGTTGCGAAGGCGAACTTCAAAGCCTATAAAGAAGTACTTCACGAAGTAGTACTTACAAGTTCTTCATTGAAGTCCGACTTCAAAGTACTTCGTTAAAGGAATAACTAAAGCTCGGCGAGGAACCTGTTTCAGTTCTTTTCACTTTGAAATCTCTACCGACTAGTACTTTTTATTTTGGCAAGGAGCCGGTTCCAGTTCTTTTCATTTTCAAATATCTACCGACTACTACGTGCTATTTCGGCGAAATTTGGAATTCCAAAAAGAACTGAATAAATAACCGGATAAATTTAAATCTCTTTTTTGCGAGTTCGACTTCAATTGAAGTGTTCACTTCGAAGGGTTCATTTTAAAGAACTAACAATTCGTGAAGCATTCACAAAACATTGAAGTTTTTCCCAACGCTAGTGCGTTGAATAAATATAAAAAAAACAATCGAATAACATTAGAGTCATCACAGTGATCTAAAGAGGAAATGAGTGACCAGCGTTTAAGAGAGAACAATTGTGTAAGCAAGTGTAGACAAAATGAAAATATGGTAACTATTTCAACTAAAAATAATCTAAGCAAGTGTAAAAATAAAATATGTTAAGCATCTAAAAGAAAAATAATCTATATGGGAAAAATGGGAAGTATTTCAAAGAAAAATAATTTAGGCAACCGTAAAAATAAGGAAAACAACAAAATGCTTTCAATTCTCATCTTTAATGCAAATATGCCATTTAATAATTGTATGTACTTCATAAATAAGTTGGAGAAAATATCAATTTCATTATTCAAATCATTTTCGTTATACATGTTCTTAATCTAAATGTTTCATACCTTTTACTGGTACGGTTCTTGCATTAAGGTTTCTTTAAGAAATTAACTCTGATTCATTTAGATATTCAGACATAACCGATCAATGGTAATTCTATTCTTCGCTTTCGATTCGGTTGCCATCCTCGATGTGTTTGTTTTAGAATGAGATAAGATTACTTCCTGTGTCGGTCGACCGCTAGCGTTATTAAAAAATCTGACCTACATACGGCTTGCATTATTTGTATGGGAGCGACAAAACGCTCCCATCTACGTCGGCAAACTGCCAAAATAAGGCGGATAAAGAGCCAACACACATCGCATTAAATTTAATGTAAGATACTGGGATATGTGTTCGCCAACACACTGCTACAGCCATAAATGTCCAATTCGTTTTCTTTATTAGGGTAAAAGCAATTTTGTATAAATATTGCTACTCAAACATTTTACTATTGAAAAAAATAAATTTAAATCATTTTTACCAATTTTTATAAAAGTGTTCACGTAAAGCAATAATATTTTCTTTCACATTTCATATAGAATATGACGGATTCTTACGAATGCACTTTTAATTTTTTAAAGTTTAATATTTTTTTTTACAACTGAATGCTTTTTCAATTGTCGTTTTCGTTATTTGTGCTTCAATTCTTGGAGTGTTATTTTTTATGTGGATACCGCACAAGATTTCCGACTGACCAGAGCCAGTGGGACTATGGGATCCCCAATTGGGTTATATCATGAATTTGAAGGGAGTGGGAGGTGAAGCAAACGGGGAAGATAAAAATTGAGTAGTAATAAACACGACTGAACACAGTTCAAGAAACGTTTTGTTTCTGAATGGTGGTTTTTCACAAAGGCGATACTGAGAGTAGGTACCACACTTTAAAACGAAATATTAATAAAAATATATTTTTTAAATAAATGCACACAATTACTATCTAGCACCCTGCCTGCCTCTAGGATATATCTTTAATAATAATAATAATATTTTGATAATTTGTATACCGCCGTTTTTGTGAAAAATCACCTCAAGCGCGCTATACAAATCTTAATTTCTACTTAATATTAATTCTTAGTTTATATAAATATACAGCAACATACTTACCTGGTAGGTCACTTCTGGCCGGACACAATCACCATATCATAATAATTTAAATGATTCTTACATATATATAAATATATATATTTTTTAAATATATTTTTTTATTATTGTTTTTTCATTTTTAGGGCATGAGAGCAAATTTAAAATAAAGTTAATTGGAGGTATTTTTAAAATTTTTACTCCTGCCTGTTTCCTGCTGTCTTCTTCCACTATATGTAAGTCTACCAACACTACTTTCTTCTAAAGGATTATTACAGAGAAGCCTCTCTACGTATCCTGCCCAGTGAATTTTACAAACTTATTATTGTTTTTTCAATCATCATCACTGCTTAAAATACAGAATTAAAAATCAATCAATTTTATGTATTTGCTGACAGGTGCTTGTCATCGGTCAAAAGTTTATTAATGATCTTGTATAATTATAATGAGAAAATATGATTAATTATATATAGATAATTTCGTAACTACGCAACACACGAAATTCATCGAGTTGCGTCCATACAAATAAAGCAAGTCAAACAATTAATCACCGAAAAATAAATTCGTCTATGTGAGTTAATGGAATTTAATATAAACAATTCCCAAATTTCCACAAAGGGGAATCCATTTAATTTGCATTCGTCTGTCAGCATTATTGCCGAACGGAGCTACATTTGCACATTTTTTTTTATAATCTGACAATTTGTAATTATCTGTCGAAAGCGAGTTGTTTATTTATGTAGACACACTTTACATTAAACGATGAATAAATTATTCTGTTTTCATTAAAACTATTTGATAAACACAACATTTGAATTCACACTGTGTGTGAATTAAACAATTAAAGTCATTCCCAGAGATATAATTTAATTTCATTCATAAAATTTTCTCACCTGGAGGTGTTTTTAATGAAATATAAAAAAATGACGTAACAAATTTATTTTCTTTTCGTTTAGTTTTTCAATGACGAGTATATATTTTTAATCTACAGGGGCGATGGAGCAATTATTTTGGTTATTTTTGGCATAATTGCAGACGATAACCTCGTAATTTTGTTTATGGGTATGCGTCGATGTTTTTGAGAGATGAAAATGATGTACCCCACCACGTTGATCCTCTCTGCTTAGAGGTCGACAATCTATAATTTGTACATTATGGTTAGACAAAATTACGAATACTTTGAGTACAGAAAAAAATCTGCGTATATTACGCCAAAGGGTATTCGAACATATTTTAGTATTTAATCAATGATTATTTATTTGCACATGAACAGATACTCGAAGCGCCATTTTGGGAAGTTTCCACCAGAGCACTTTTAAGTTTTTTTTGTTTGTTTTACAACAAAATTCATAAGTCTTCAGTAACTGGTTGGATATCGAAAAAAAAAGTTAACTCAGGTAACTCAATGCTCTCACTGAGTTGCCTAAAGCGACAAAAAGCTAAAAAAAAGTCTCAAACTTGTATCGCTCAAGTCAAGCTTTCTCCCAAATGGTGAATATATTTTAGATGGCTGAAGGGCCACAAAAGTATTCAGAATTAAACGAGAGTCAGAGCATTCGATGCAGAAAAAATAACTGATCAAAAATGCATATTTTACTCATTTTTGACCAAAGTGTCGCTTAAGCCCTTTTGCCTTTCTAGCGACGTTATGCCTGTGCTTTTAACTTTTTTATAAATTGTATTTATTGCTCAGTCAGTTGCCTCGTTTTGTCACAGAAACATTTTGGACATTTCAAAACTTTTGTGAAGAATAAAGCTTTTGAAAAGAATAAGAGATGCAGCCTTTTGCCATCTGAATCTCGTATTTATATGTAGGTATGTTTCGATAGTGCCATCTCGTACTTAAACGTCTCTTTCATATTTAAATTCGCCCGCATCTCGACGTCAAACACAATTGAATATCTCGTAACGTCCCGAAACACGTTCGGAAGTATTGAAGACATCATGCACTGGTGCTTGGCTAAATTTCAAACGGGGCTTTATCCAATAATCTAATTGATATGAATTATTCATAGACTCGATACCGCGGCGGGGCATTTCATTTACATTTGGTCGCAGTTTATTGCAAGTCTGGGGCGGGGGCAGGGGCGGGACACATACATGGTGATCCTGGGATTCTCTAAATAATAAACGGTCGAACTTGATCTTTAATCCTCCAAGTTTTATGTAGTTACTTACTTCTTTAAGTAACGCAACTTCTGAAGAGGTAATTCCTCAACGAATTCGATCAACTCGACCAACTAATAATGTAAGAAAAACATGCATTCCCGTGTGGATTCATCTAGCTGTCCCACTCGTCTACCTTAATAGAAGGATGGAACGCCACAAAACTCTGCATAATCCCAAGCTTTTTGTTCCGTTCACATACACCGTCTAATGCATACTCTTCTGTTATTCCATGCAATACGTGCAGGTACATCAACCTTGCTGTCTTTTTGGATGTCCTTATTCGTACGGTTTTACCTTCATTCATTTTTATTTCGTCCTTCCTTTGCCAGTTCAAAGCCATGCTGCAGTACATTAGGGTTGGTATCAAAACTCGTGACAAGCTTGTATCGTTTCCTTTTATAACTTTTGATAGCGACTTCTCTAACGTCTGAAAACTACTCTCAAGCTCTGAAAATGTCTTAATTAATAGTAAAGTTTTAATAGATTGAAAATAAAAAGAAAATATATTTAAATGTGATGAATGCCGGACGACGCTGACTAATACCATACCTTATTACACTGTCTTCGAGTCTAAACAGTAAACCCAAATAAATGTGTGTTATTGTCGTTATACGCTGAGATTTGTAGCGGTTTCGCCACCGAACAGTCAAAAGGGTCGTCCTGTATATACCAGGGCGGCACCTATACAAGCTAGGGCGGCATGTTCTGCCCTGCGGTCGAAATTCCGCCCTTTGATTCCAATCTGTAAACTTCTAATTCGGGGAAAACAATGCAACAGTAAATCAACGAAAATACGTCAGAAATAAAACACGGCCTACGGATCCCGGCCAGGCACTAAACCGTAAGCGAAGTATTTTGTTAGCATATCTGAGGGTTTTACGGTTTTGTGTAATTACTGAAATACCCGGCCTAATTCAGGAATTTCATAACATTACAAAGATATTAATTTAGTCATAAAAATGCGAGCATGGGATCGGCATAATGATGTAAGCATGTTATTCTGTTTTTTTTTGTACACAATATTTAATTCAAAAGCAAGAGTTGCATTTAATAGGTAATATTCTCCTAGTTTGTGGTCGGCGAAACTCCTAGATAGCTGGCAAACCGAAACCTTGTAATCACAGTATCCCGCCAAGAATTCAGACTAAATTGTAGCTAGTTTAGATAGCGAATTCTCCACAGCATCTGTTTTATGCTCTCTAGTTTCGTTTTACTTAGAATCGGCGATGTAAAATAGTTTTCACTTTGTTTTTTTAGAAAACATTTTTTTTTAATATCGTAGGAGTTTAAATTAAGGCAAAATCATGTAATTTGTCCAAACCATTGCAGGCTCGCGGGAAAAGTGTAATGCAATACCTTCCATAGATGGAAAAACTTAATAAATAATTTTGTCTTGAAAATTTTTTTTTCCAGTCTAAATGATTTTTATCATTCTTTACGACTCAATCAAAACTTTGACTTAAATCTTGGCTTTGATTTGAATTTTCTTTGTTATGTATATTTTTCATTGCTTCATTACAATATTATGTATGTGCTGTTCTTTCTCTGTTTCTCTTTTTTCCCATTTCGTGTTATGTATTTTTTTGTAATTGGACAATAGTCCGTTAGTTTATAAATAAATGTTAAAGTACCCTTTGAAGTGATACAAAATAATCCCGTAGAAGATTATTTATATTAAATAAAATATTTACCCATTATACATAAATCAAAAAGGTATTGTTTAAAAGCATGTAAAGTTTACCTCTATATTTTTCCCATGACAATGCTCATATAAAAATTAGCCTTCAAATCTCTATAAATGATTTAGTTATTCTATTATCGCAGAGGTTTTGGCCAGGCAACACGCACTTCCGTTCCACTGTAATTACGGATACTCGGTTACACGCTTCCTGCTTAGAGGTGCTCTGCGGAATTCAATATCCGGTGCAGCCATCCTGCGGAGCTACCCGCGCAGCCTCCGACGGAACAATCCTAACACCGTCGGGGTATTTGCACTATTGTTAATTGGAATTCGCTCTGCTCCTCGGAGCTTTCAAACTAAAGGGTACTTTGGGGTCTTTGGCGAATTTTAAATTTCCGAAATAATTTTTTTGCAGCTCGTTTTTTTACAGAGCCATTCCTCTACAATTCCTCGACCCTCTTCTGAAGGCAATATCTAATATAATATTTGTTTGTGATGATTATGTGACAGAGTAGGTACCATTTGTACATATTATAATATTTTACAATTAATCTGACCACCAAACAGGTGTTTATGATTATTTAAGATTTTACGTTTACTCTAATCACTCATATATTGCGTGAACTGGTATGTATTTATTATATTCAGTTTTTTCTCATGTGAAGACACCGAGTTTAGTGTATATGCAGGGTTTATTTGTTGAAAATCCAATTTCATTTTCATCCGAAATCGCGATATGAACTTTGAAAGTTCATTCGTACTCAAATGCACTCCAGCAAATTTGATTCACTCACACGGTGCAAATCCAATTTTCTGCCATGACCAAGCTGCACATCATCTCGGTGGCGCGTTTTTGAAAAGCTTCTCAAAATGTAAATGGAGTATTCTGTGTATGTTGTAGTTTACACTTGCGCTGCAGCGAATCCTTTTTTCTTCGTCCTTGTCAGAGATAGGAGTCAGAATAAATGCGACATTAAATGCATATCTTCAAAGGTTCAACTCCTCAAAATAGCCCCGAGGCAGCTTGGAAAAAATCTCATACGATCTCTTTGAATTTGTTAAGCTCAAACCGTGGCTTTGGAACTTTTGACTTGATGGTTTGGCTTTGAAAGCGGCTTTGGGTCTCAAAGAGTAAACAGACTTGTGAATGTAGATAGTTGGCCTTTGTACGTTGTGAAGTAGTTTCAGTATATTGCGCGCCGTCTGAAGGACACCGCTCGTCCTTCAACGAAGTCGAGAGAACCATTTATAATGTCATAGGATATAAGATCTTCTGCCAAACTTTAAGTGCTTTCAATTTGCTTTTGCTCCTTACTTTCACGAAGACTTTCATATAATATTAATCGTGGAGTAATATTAATACAAAAAATAATAATAATTAAAAGTAGTCCAATATTAGGTATATTTCCTGTAAACTCATAAAATGTATCATTATTCTTTAATTACCTTCTCAGTTGACGTTCTGCCTCTTTCTTTATATTGTCTGCCTTTTTCTCTCTGTTATTTTGTTATAATTTAAAATGTTATTCTACTGTTTTCTCACTGTTCTCTTATTTCGTTTTATATTGTGTTCTTCCTCTGTATGTATATTTAACCGCACAATTTGTATTTTGTGTTTAGTTTAATTTTGTACCATGATGATGCTTAGGCTAAGCGAAACCGGTCGGTCATAAAAAACAAAATAAAATCTGTGGACGTGTACAAAGTTTTTTTAAATTATTTTATTTTCATTAAATATGTAAAACCACAAAGTGGTTATTCCTTTCTACGAAAATATAATATGAATACCTTTCTGCTATTCTAAAAATAGGTTTATTTATTTATTTTTAACTTTTTTATTTCCTTTATTCAAATACATAATTATCTACAGATTTGACGACATCTAAACTAGGGATATTTCATATTAAAAGGTTGTAATTTCGTTACCCAGGGTTTAAAAAAACCTCGTGTATTGTGACATATTCACAAGCAAAACATATGGGCAAACATTATCATTAGAATGATTTCACGTTTTACAAAAGCATACTATTACCTGGCAAGCTTTCACCAAACTGCCAAGACGCACCACGACATTTTAACAACCCTCCAAACAAATTAAAGTGCGACACTTTTGAATGTGTTGTTTTTAATTGCCCCCATATGTCACTCGGTAATCTCAAGCACTAATCCACTGCACATTCCGCCCTCGGTCGTATAATTCCTGTTTTAGAAAACTCAAGGAAGCGTACGGGAATGGAGGCAATTTTGAAAAATGTTGATTTGATTAAAGAGTGGCCTTCATTTATATTCGTACTTTTTTAAACACTTGCTGACTCGTGGGTGTCTGGATTTTAATACTTATCGTAGTTTTTACCAATGGGCAAGTCTTAATTGTGTCGAAGTGTGGAAACGTCTCTCGCTGCGGCGTTTCATCCCCCTCTCCCCGGCCAATTAGAGGCGACATAATTAGCGCCGCACTGCCCTCAAGACAAAGGTAAAACCTCGAAGAATTTAATTATGCCGAATTAATTTTGGTCCGTCTTGCACCGCGACACCCTTCAGTGTTCTTCCACCCCGACAGTTAAAAACGTTCTAATTAATTAATTCACCTAATTTACTTCATTCCGAAATTGAAAAAGTTTGTAAAAAAACTCTTAAGTTTTCACCTTTCGTTAAACTCTTCGGCCGTCTTTAAAATATTTCAATTAGTTCCATAGGCACCGAATTATAAATATTATAAATTGTATGAGAAATTCTTTTAAAAAATTCTATGTAATATGTTTTATATCCACTACCTGCATTTTTAGGGAAATCATTGGTTTCAATATTTTTGTTTCAACATGATTAATTTGCAAGGCTTTCGAAGCTAATACGAGTTTATACATATATTAAAAAATATATACATAATATATATTATAAACTAATATGTACATGTCAATATATTTTGTATAAAATTACATTTTTGCAGTAAGCACAACATTTGTTTTTAAATACACTCAGTTTTCCATAACTTTTCACACTTTCAGGTTTCTCATCATTCATTTTCAGTCCTTTGTACATTTAGCAGATCTGTGTTTTTTTTTCATATATATTTAAATATTTAGTAATCTTATTCTAGTCACACAATTAGGTACACTTTTATCAAAAATAATTTCTTCTACGAAATATTTGAGGATTCAGTAATTGAATATTTCATATACAAAAATTAATACACTGAAGAGTAGTTTCGTTTTTATCGGGAACTAATTAAGTTCTCCTATCATTATATTAATTTTTGTGTATTTATCTTTCCTTAGAATGCATCTCATAGCCCAGTTTTGAATAACTGTGGGTTTTTTTTCTTTGGCCAAATATAATATGATTCAAACCAGAAATCGATAGGATACGTGAGTTTCAGATATTTTTCTAAAACCATAATTTTATTTTTATTTTTTCGCATCGGTTGGCAGATATCACTATTTATCTCAAATCAAATTACGGTATTCTGGCTTCAGTCTTATAAATTTAATTACGCACCCTCTGTTTTTTGTTTCGCGGAAAAACACCCCCTATCAAATATCACTTTCCGATCATACAATCAAGAGATATTGGATTATATCATCGCGTGTCCAATATCCTGTCACTCTCTGTCAATCACTGTCTATTCTTTTTAGCGTGTAGGGCCCGGCCTAATTTAACCGTCCACCCTCTAGTGTGAGTAATCCATCGAATGTATGTTGTATTTATTGTTTATCACAAATAAAATAAAGAAGCATGGTTGACAAACTAAATTCTCATTTTAATTTATTTTTTTTAACAAATATATATGTTTTTAATTTTCGTTTATGTGAAAACCGTACAAGAGCACCAACTACTTCTTACTGTCTGGAGCAAGTGGGACATCGGGGAGCATCGGGATATGCTGTGAGGCTGAAAGTAGTAGAGAGGGGATGGAGATGGGAAAGAGGAAAGTTGTGAAGTACCTGGCTATTCAGATCAGGTCACCAAACACGACTAAACCATTTCAAGCAACGTTTCGATTATAGATGGTGGTCTTTTACCACTGAGATACTGCGAGTATTTTCCACTCTGGAATAATAATCTGTTTAATATAGTTTTACTAATCGAATCGAAATCGTCACAAATAAAACACAGCGCTTTATAGTCTTTTACCCCTTTTTAGCATTTATTTATATTTGATGGCGTGATTTTCGAACGGATAAAAGAGGCTAGTAAAACTTCGATTGTTGAAATTCAATTTTTTATAATTTTATCTCGTTCTAGAGTGAAGGGTCTTAATCAGAAAATAAACTATTCAAAAACGAAATTTTACTTTAAATGGCTGTTAAGTGAAAATATTTATTATTTTTTATTTATCTGAAAAGACATACACTTTTCATGTTTCTTCCATCCCTCTTTCCCCTCCTACTGTCATCAGCCTTACTACATTCTCCGAATTGGTGATGGAATTGACTCCACTAGCTAACGCGATTGCGACTCTTGTGTGTCACATTTAAAAAAATCAAGTGTTTTAACCTTGTATGTAATTTATAAAAAAAATGAAACTTTCAATGTA
This sequence comes from Drusus annulatus, assembly GCA_022651775.1. NCBI lineage: Eukaryota > Metazoa > Arthropoda > Insecta > Trichoptera > Limnephilidae > Drusus > Drusus annulatus. Next base: position 25,404 of record JAGWCC010000807.1, read on the forward strand.
ACAAAATATTTTCGTTAATACAATATAAGCTTCTGAAAATTTCGTAAGCCTAAAAGCATTGTGATCGTATTTGCGATTAAATTACAGGTCCAAAAACAACTCCAAATATAATACGGTGGAATGTTTAACTTCACGGCTTTTCAGCGAACGCCGGACAATGGTAGTCTAGATACAAAAATCCAATTATTTTCGTATTGAACAGTGCGGCGCCTGAACTGCGTTTATTGAGGAGAAAGTGTGGAATGCACTCGCGATGAATCCAGCGTCTGGCCCGGGTTGCCCTAAGTTTCATAGTGTGGTCTGAAAGAATTTTCCTGTTAACATAATACCTGAGAAATATTTTAAACATAAATCGTTCAATGGGGTGTCTTTCTAAAGTCCTTTGATACCTTTTTTTATTTTTATTGTAAAAATGTTTAGATTGGTGTGTTATATACAGGTATATTGGTGTTATATATATATTGATGTGTTATGTAATATGATGTTATACGTATTAGATAACTATTTTTAATTAAAATAACTTATTAAAGCTTTATGCTTTATTTTGATATTACTTATTGAAATAATAACAATAATTTTCAATGAAACATAAAACAGGAGAAGATACATAAAATGAAAAGATTAGGTTGCGACCAAGACTCGAATTCGAAACCTTTACTCTATCCGAGAGTAACGTCTCTGTATCGCCTAGCTCAAGTAACATTTTCCACTTATTTCGTGGATCTTAATATTACCTGATTATTTGTAACCTGAGAATGGTCGTCTTTATAAAAAAACACTCCAACTCTTTTAATAGGTTTTGATTTTGGTTAAAACGAGCACCCACATAAATACGCACTTTACGTAATAAACATGCTTAAAACTCAATAACTGTATACAGTTAACACGTGTATTTATAAATCCCAATACCGCTGTTTCTCGTACGTACCTTGACGACGTAATTATCTACGTTGAAGTTACACTTTGCACATATTGACCGTGTCAGTTGAAATTCCGCGGTGCATAGTCAAACATTTCAATCAGGATGCAAGGCAACACGTTCGTGAATGTTTAAAACGGAACGCGTGCTGAAACACCCGGCGCATCGCACGGCTGCACAGTGGGCGCCGCGACGCCGACGTTCTGTTCTGTACGCGACGCTCGGCTCTGTTCCCCGGGTAGCGCCGGTAACGAGCGGTCGTTAGCGGGCCCTGTAACGGCTGACCGTTGCGTTGATTAAAATCAATTCGCGCGTTAACTGCAACCAATACGTCAGCCGGTCGGCCATTGTATCTGCGGTCGATTTTATATATCACTGAATCCGGTTGAGTTGTACCTACACGATAATTTGATCAAAGTGTTAAGTATGCTATCAGTCAGTGGAAAATATTCAGGTATGAAAGTTAACATTTATTACAAAAAAATGTTTTTAACTAAAAAACTTTATATTGGAGTTTTAAATATATTGAAACGTTTGCCATTATTCGGTCCCTTAAATTGATTATGATGGATTTATTTATTTCGCTTTGAACACAATTTACTAAACTTTAACCTGTTTGACAGAATGTTGCTTTAAGCTTGAGGTATAAACAAAGTTTGTTTCCTCTTTGAGTGGGTACATATTAATTTTTTAAATTTTATCATGGTTTAACCCTTAATTAGAAGTTTTTAGGGGGACTTTTACCTCCCCATTAGTTTTTTAAAGCTCATAATCTGTATTTTTATATTTAATTTTTCATATCCACTCTTCTTCATATATCATTCTTCTAACTACCTAACATTCACGCCATTTCCCCGCAGCGGTAGGCAGAGAGGACGGACCGCTATACAATTTTGTCTTGGCACACACGCCTTGCTTCATTCACATTCATATATCGTCTCACACATCCTCCTCTGTCATTCTGACTCTTGACATGACCCGACTCAAGCATTTTTGAAAAAAAGAAAGACCAACATTCCCGGGTTACGAATAACCTGACAATATTTGAAAAACTCTGACTATCATAATACGCGAAAGATATTGCTTGTGCAATGATGGAGGACTTAGCCAGCAGAGGAATTGAACCCACGATGCCCGGGTAGGAATCCAACGCGATTGTCCACTCAGCTACCGATTGGTCAATTGATTCACTTGATCGTACAATGTCTTTCTAGGGCGTCCCTGACTTCTTTTTTTACTCACTTTCGCGATATATATTATTTTCACACTCCTTTCTTCGTTCATTCGCTCTACATGCTGAAACCATCTAAGCGTCCCTTTCTTAATACTATTTATTATGCTGACATCAGCCTTGCACTCTTTCCGGATATCCACATTTATAACACAATTTTCAACAAATGGTTTTACGCACATACGCCTCAGGGATCTCATTTCTACAGCATTCAGCTATATTAACGCGATTTTATGCTTCAAGTACCGGATACATCGCTGTCAACAAAACACCCATCAAAGCGATAACTAACCAAGCGTTAAAAAACGCATTGACAGACATATCACATTGCGTAAATTAAATTGAGTTGAAATGTGCGAAATTTCATTTTCGAGCGAGTACCAAATAAATTCAACTACGTACCATTCGATCATATTTTCGAATAATATCTCCAGGTATGTCGTACTCTGTTGAAACTTTAAACCACCCAAATTTTAATAATCAATGAACCGTTGAAATGCACACCCTCTTCGCGAGATGCTCCCCTCACTGACTTAAACTCAAAACAATGAGGGAGGATTCAAACAAGGAAGGGGCGAAAAAAACCGGATACTCGAAAATGCAAAGACGCCGAAGAATTGACGGAGCGGTATATTTCCGATATCCTGTCTTTCGGACGAATTTCCGGCAAAGAGAAACGGAGAAATTAGTGAAGTGGGAAGTCGGTGCCCAGAAACGAAGTGATGTTGAAGCCTTGCCGTGTTATTTGTTTAGCTTTGTTATCGAAATCAAATGTTTGGCAAGTAAATGGAAGGAAGTACGGAAGTCAAGAGTTTCACTTCGGCAATTTTAATTACGGCGGCGATTGTTCCGTCAACACTTTGATTAATTTGCGTTTGATTAATTTGTAGATATTGTTGAATCGTTAAGTAACGTCAAAAGTTTCATCTCAAATTTTGATTAATGATTTGTTTCCTTATCGGGTTTTATACGCTTTATCTCTGCGCCATAAGATGAATTAAATTTAAAATATATAAAAAAATGAAAAAATTACTTTAGACCACGGATATTATTTTATTTTTATGGCCGACCAGTTTCACTTAGCCTAAGCATCATCAGGGTACAAAATTAAACTAAACAAAAAATACTAAGTGTGCGATTATATATACTTACAGAGGGAGAACAAAATATAAAATAAAATAACAGAACAATAATGAAACAAACTAATTAAATTAAAATTATAACAAAGGAACAAAGGACAGATAATATGAATTGAAAAATACGAAACTTCAATCAAAAAGGTGATTAAAGAATAATGGTAAATTTTATGAGTTTACGGGAAACATATAAACTAGGAATTAATATTAACTAGAAATTAAGATTTGTAAAGCGCCCTTGAGGTGATTTTTTACAAAAACGGCGCAATACAAATTGTCCAAATATTATTCATAATATTGGACTACTGGCCAAATATACCTGGTTATTAAGATTATGACTATTTATTTTAATTACTTTCTTTATTTCTAGTGCTTCTTAATTATTTAGTCTGTTACCATGATCATTTTTGTGAAGAATATGAGCACCGGTGCTTTTAAAAAATATATTGTACCACATCGGATGAATCTTTTAAATATCAATCAAACTATGTCACTTTTAGTATAAGTACACGAATCATTGAAAATAGTATTGTATAGTTATGTACAGTATAATTTCGAAGTTATTGCTGCCTTTAGATCTTACTTAGTCTCGGAAAGTAAGCCCTAAATAATTGGAAACTTGAGTAATATCTCATGTAACCATATAACAGCCAGTCTCTTGGTTCATTATTCTCCCCCAGCCATTAGTATCACCACGATTGTTTCTTAAATCCAAGTTATCGTATTTTAATAAGTCAATTCATCACACCTCCCCGCGCTGGGCGTATCGTAGATTTTAGAACTCGAGGATCTAGAGGATGTATACACCGATGAAAGCGCCTCAATATATAAATGAAAAACAGCAAAACGTTTTTTAGTTCTTGTTCAATATAGTTGATGTTAAAAAAACTCTTGGATTTTAAAAGCCAATCACAGTGCTCAAAATAGCCAAAAACCGCTTGAAAAAATCGTCAGCCCTATGCGAAATAAGTCATGTAAAATTTGCATTTCATTAAAATGTTCTTATCCCTTACCTATTCACTCTACTTATATTACTGTCCACTCCAACAAACCAAAATCATTTTAGTATCAGTTATTAGTTTAACTTTGGTCCTGACGAAAGAAGGTGTAAGTTATAAATTTGTTTTTATTTAATCATTTTTATTTCATCGTGTAATTAACAGTTTAAAGAAACAACTTTGTATGAAGCCAGGGACATATTTTAATTTTTAGGACCGACCAGTTTCGCTTTGCCTAAGCATCATCAGGGTACAAAATTAAACAACAACAAAAATACAAAAGCGTGCGGTTATATATACATAAAGAAGGAGAACAATATATAAAATAAAACAACATAACAATAAGAAAACAGTAGAATAACATTTGAATTATAAAAAAGGAACAGATAGAAAGAGACAGATAATATTAATTGAAAGAGACAAAACGTCAACTGGTTATTAACAATATGACTATTAATTTTAATGGCTTTCTTTATTTCTAGTTCTTCTAAATTATTTAATAAGTTGCCATTACCATTTTTGTTAAGAATATGAGCACTGTAACGGTTTTTACTATTATAATATGCACTATCCTCTATACTTATTTAATCACTCGGCATATCATAAACAGTAATGGTGCTCCGAACAATTCTCCCCAAGATTAGTTCAAGTTTAATAGTTCACCTTATGACGTCGGGAATAATTACTTGCCCCCCTCTTCTGCGAGACGTACGGAGACTCAAAACACCCCGCCTCGCCCAACTCCAGAAGGGAAGGGGAATACACGAAAGACACAAAGGCTGACTAATGAGCAATATTTGTGTACGGCGTCGAAGGCCAAACTTCTTCTGGAAATATCTGTTTTTTTCTGTTGAGGGTTGTTTAACTTTGTCTTTAAAGGTGACTTTTATGTTTCATTTTGTTTCTTTTAATTACGTCTTTTCAACGATAATGAATAGTGCTTGGCAGACGGTTGCGATGACAACTTTTCAATATCGGATTGGAAATGGTCTGGCTTTATGCTTCTGGCTGGAAAACGAAAGTTAAGAATGCAAATATGTGAAAATTTATTAATTAATCAAGCAGTCAAGCCAAAATTACGATTAGATACATTCTGTGATCAGTAGTGGCTTTTGACTTTATTGTTTAGTTTTATTTATTTTATATTAGTTACTTGTACATTATAGTTTACAAGGTAGGTAGCTAAGTGGACAAACGCGTTGGATTCCCACCCGGGTGTTGTGGGTTCAATTATTTTGCTGGGTAAGTCTTCCATCATTGCACAAGTAACATCTTCCGCTTATTATGATGGCAGTAGGAGTTTTTATTTTTAAATATTGACAGATTATTCGTAACCCGGGAAAGTTTGTCTCTCTTTAAAAAATAAATAAATAATAATAATCGAATTATAATTCATATTCTTTTTGAGTTAATAAAAATACGTTATACATAAGTTGATATTACTTATGTATTTTAAATAATTCTCACAGGCTAATTTAAATTTATTAATTGACATAATTTGGATGGTTTCCGGCAGTGTATTATAACATTTCACCCCTTTATAAAGTAAGCTATTTTGTGTATTGGTTGTATTTTTTTTTTATGTCTGATGTTTGCACGTCCTCTTATAATGTATGTGAATGTCCATAATATATATTGCGCTACAATAAATAGCACAAATACTGCTTCTGTTTGTGAAGGGTTCAGATCTGCAAGTATTTTATGCAGCGATGTTTGTGTTGTGGATTTCCATAAATACGCGTACCCAGTCCGAACAGTTTACTGATCATTTTTATATTTCGTATGAAATAAAACCGGCAGGGCCCGTAAAGTAAACAGCCAGCGACGTTGCAGCGACAATTTGGGGACTTTGGCGGAATCAATCGGGGCTCATTCCCGCCGCTTAAGACGGTCGTAACTCCGTATCACGGAATCACTTGCGCGTTATTGGATGTTCATCCGGCGAGCTCGTGCGGGGAACTCCTTCGCCGGCTCTGCCCAAAAATCAATTTGTATTCATGTATTGAAATCGATTCACATAATTCTGCCGCGGCTGCGACGCGACGCCAGTTTACAAACGACGCAAGAGTCAGACAAGCCGTAACAGTAAATAAACACACATGGATATTTAAGTCATTCCAGAAAATCGCTGCAAAGTATTGGAAATTGTAAGCCACACCGCAGTATCTGCTGCGGAAGGAAAAATATTGAAACTGCACAAATCTGAAACTGTCTTGGCTTGTATAGTGCCTATCTAGATCTAATACACAACAGTATTCGCTGCAGTATCTGACAAACAAGATCACAAATATTAAGGTAGCTCCACATATGAACATTGTGGGTGTGGGTTGTTGAAGGACGTGGATAATTATTTTATTTTTATTTTTATTTAGGGTACAAACAGTCATACAGATGTAAATACAGTAACAATTAAACATATTTTAGACCAATTAAGTTCCATTAACTAGTGAAGGTTTAGGTATAAGCAAAATATATAATATTAAATACAGTAGATATTAGTAGACAGTAGAATTTAAAGTATCAATTCAGTAAGTTTAATTTTATATGATTTCAAGTTAATGTTGAAAATGTCTACACCTCGTGGGGTATTATGAGTTTTACAGATGCGTCCTATTAAAGGGTTTTGTGCGTGTTTGGACTTACAGTATAGTATTCTAAATAAATCGTTCGATCTGGTGTTGTGTTCAGAGCAACGAAATTAATGTAATCCGTTCTAGCAGATATGATGAATCAACAAGAAAGTTCACAATTTTGTAAAAGAATAAAGCGTCCAAGATTTTTCTGCGTTTATATAAAGCAATCGGATCAAACTGATGATAACTAAAATGATACGATAGGTGTTTTATAGATTTGTTATGGATATTTTTAATACGATCAATACAGATTTGATATTGAGGCAAAATCAAGTTGTGGCCTTACATATGCCATATATAGTAGAAATGAGTTAAAGAAGAGAAAAGTAACCAGACATTCAGATATAGATAATACTTCTAGCTAAAGTCATTATACCAACATTTCAATTCTAAATCACTTCACTTACTGCAACGAAGTCTTTATCGCACATGTTAAAAAAACTCATCAATGTAATGCGTTTTTATTTGTGCTATTTGGTTTTTGTACATAAAAACCTCTGGGCCCAAAGCCAAGCATATTATATTTCTGCGACGTAGACCGCAATATACTCTTATACTTATACTTTTATTATCATCTAAGCACCTTTTTTAGCCATTAGGATATTTCGGCTAGATTTTTTTCTCTATCTTAATAGTGTTCTAACGCCTTTTCTAGCTATCGCAGTTTCCACTACATTTGATTTAATTTATCTTTAACACTTTCCTTACCTCCTTGAATCACGGCAAACAATATCATCAGCATCATTAAACCGTGGACCGTGAAAGTTTTAAAAACAGTATCAGTGCAAGCGAAATCGCTTAATTTGTTTTTTTTTCTTCGTCCGATTAGCGCAAAGGAAGCAATCAAGTTAAGCTCGGACAACAAAGAATTCCCTCCGTCCCGAAAACGACCGGCTTGGCTAACAAGTTAAAAGATGAAGTAGCGGGCTTTCACTTTGTGCGGTCGTAATGCATTTTCTTTGTGTTAAATTATCGCATTGTGATGGACCCCCTTACTCGCCCACTTGCCCAGAGGGGGTGGCTGCCACCTGATTCGGAACGTGCAAATTCCTTTGTTATTTCTCCGACTCTCCTGAGAAACGTATTCCCAAATAAATAATTTAAATTGGACCAATAAATTTTCGGGTAGCTCAACGAGACAATTTAATCGATGACAAAAAATAAGCTCTTGTGAAATGCTCCGTATGTACGGAACTTCGCAAAGCATTGTCAAACTGTCTGTTTGTCAAGGGCTTCGGAAAGCGAAACAGCTCGTATTGTAGGTAATCAAATAATGTTGAAAACATTACAATTTCTCTGAAATTCAACAATTTGGGGTAGTTCCTACTGCTATTATTAGAGGGTTTTTTTTGCCCTGTGGGAGTAAAAACATGCTGGCGGTTTCACTTTATTTTAATTTTATATAGTGAATACCGCACAAGAGTCTCAACTGCTCCCAATCGTCTAGAACCAGTGATACTATGGCATCCTCGATCGGGGTATATTGTGAGGCTTAAAGTAGTGGGAAAGGGAAAGAGATGGGGAAGAGGAAGGTTGGGAAGTTCTTCGATATTCAGATCTGGTCACCAAACCCAGCTAAAGCCATTTCAATTTACGTTACAATTCTGAATGGTGGTTTTTCACTAGGGCGATACTAATAGAATCTACCACTCTGATAATGATCTTACTTACACGATTACCCAATTGAAAGACTATTTGAGGGGCTTAGAAGCAAAAGCAGCAATCTCCAAAACCGGTTCCGTAGCATTGTCAACTTGATTTGAATGATTATTATAAAGAAATGGAGAATGAAGTGTACAAAAATGTTAGTGCACATTAAACTAGGAACAATTTGAACATATTCACAAAAGAAAAGTGCATTAAACGTTAAATCAACTTTCCAAGAAATAATTTAAAATGAAGGAGATTGCTGCCTTTGCTTCAAAGTCTCTCATTTGTTCTGATGGTCTAACGCCGTCCACTTCCCTGGCTAGATTTATATATCGGTGCCTTTTACAAAAGCTATTTTTTAGTTCAATTAGTTTTGGTAGCGCTCTTATCTACCTAAGTATGTAAACTCATGAACATATATAAGTCATTATATATTTTTACGACTAGAACAAACCCACAACCTCCCAGCTCGAAGTCGAACGTGTAGACCATAACACTACCGAGATGAAATATTTACTTTATCCCATGCTATGTTTTTCCAGTATATATAGTTACGTGAACAGTTATCTACAACAAGTAGGCATATGTTAATGTCAATAATCCTCGGCATCTCCTTGTTATTGTACCTCTTCGAAATCCTCCGTTAAGCATCTCGATAAAATAGGCATTGATCTTAATACTCTTCCCGCCGCAAGTCATGCATCTTCAGCCCTTCTGTCATGTTCCTACTCACGAGGGATTTTCTTCTCCAACTATAAGCTGAAATATATATTCCAGCACGGAAGATAATGATCTATGGGCATTTAAAATTGCTTTGGGTGTTTTAAATGTATTCGGCTAACAATTTCATTGATAAAATACATCAAAATACTTTCAAACAATTAGAAAAGTCAGTCGCAGAAGTTGCTTCGTAGAAGTCGTTAAAAAGTTCATCGATTTGAATAGGCAGTACATTGGAGAAACCATGTATGGAGAGAGAGCTAATTCTTTTTACCCAACCTATACAAACTTGCGATAAATCACTTTCTCCAGGTTTTTACGTCGTACACCATGAGAGAGAAAGAGACAACAAAAATAACACACCGCTTTTATGTATTGTAAGAATAATCTTGATCTCCCGCGTCATCGGGGACTCCGCTCACATGTTTTCATATGCGACTAAACTCGACACAACTAAACGGTTTTTTAGGTTATATGCTATATTTTTGTTGATAACAATACTGTAAAAAGTGGTTGTACGAATAAACAAAAACATTATGTTGACATGTGCTATGAATGGATGTATAAATACCCAAGCCTTAGTCCAAGCCACGTCCAGGTCTGCCGAGTCCGGCAAAAATCATCAAAAACTGACTGCACCGCCTTGGATAGATACCACTCTATGTACTCTACGGGTAGCACCTACTTATAATATAGGATTTTTAAATCGTGATTGTAAAAAATAGGAAACCAAATTCATTAGGCCTGCTCTTAATCTAGCTACACATCATACAGCGGCGTGCATGTAGTTAGGCAGTAGGAAAAACAGCGGATTAATTTATAATAAAGATAGGTACCGACAGATGTCACTAATTGCTATTGTATTTGTTCTGTAAAATCACTTCCCAGACACCAACATAAACGAGCCCCCTGAACGCGCACACAGCTCATATCATCACATAGAATAATGTACTCTGACGTTGGCGGCGATTGGGCATATGTAGTTACTGCTTTTGACACTTTATAGTAGGACGGTCGGTGGGGCGCTCGCGGCGTAGAGATTAGCTGAACGCGCGTTCTTTTTAAAGTTTTAATTTATTTTTTGCAATAATTTCTTATTATCTAATATGATTCATATTTTTATGCGAGTATGGCAGGGTAGGCAGTGCTTATTTGCGTATATCGAGTGCACGCCTCTGATATCATGCCACACAGTAACTGAATTGTGTATCCCAACCTCATACATGCACATACCTACACAACCTACAAACCTACTCATCTGAAAGCCATTTTCAAGGGTTGCAAGACTTTGAGCATATTTGAGCCATGGGAACTGAGAAGATTTTCTTCACCTGCTCGGCAATTTCACGTGTATTTTATTTCCTAATTTTACGCTTATGACTCTAAAATAAAACGCGGTAATCCCTGCTTTCTCCTTGGGGTAGATTTGTCAATCAGTAGTAAGCCTGCGTGGATTTCAGTGCATTTTGTTTGCAGATTCAGATAAATCCCATGGGGTGGGGTGAACTCCCGAGCCTAAGCCCGTATGGGTAGAGATTCACAACTCCGTTTCACATTTTTCTAGGTGTTTTTAAAAGCGATACAGTGTTCTTTTAGGATCTTTAAATAACAATTTTTAATCACCTTGTTGTTTGAAATATTAAATGAAATGAAACAATAAATTTGTAAAAGACCATGGGTTTTATTTTATTTTTTTATAACCAATTGGTAATAATGTTGATGTTTTATGTCATTAAATATCATATTGTATACCTGTCTTATTTTTTTTATTTTTTTTTATCTAAACATTATACGGTATCATTTTACAAAGTCTTCATTTTTAAGTATGATAACGGTTCTTTGTATGGTGTTTTATAATGTGGAGTATCTTTAAGTCCATCACCAACAAGTTTCATAAACCTGACGAAGATGCAAGGTGGCCGACCACCAGAGAGGTTTTTCTATCATGAGCTTGCAGGACGAAGGCATGGGGTGAGTCCTAAACGTTGGTAGTTGGACACTGGAAGCGGGCACTGCATCCTTAGACATAAGAAACTGGAGGGAGACAGCACGGGCGACGGTAGAAGCGGTGACGTTTCCTGGACGCACGATTCGCTTATGAAAATAACTGTCTCTAGGAATTATTATAAACTAAAAATTAAGATTTGCACAGCGCCCTTGAGGTGATTTTTCACAAAAACGGCGCTATAAAAATTATCCAAATATCATTATCTTTATTTAGATTTTTTTATACGTATTTATTTATTTTCATATGCCATCTACGCAAACAATGATTCATTGTTCATGTACATATAATTTAATTGATGAAAATCGTACTCATAATTTCGTCGGTTATAGTAATTCGATTGACTGGACAGTTCTGCTAACAAGAGACCTCAATACTCCTTACAGTGCTTTTAAATCAGCTTTCAGTCCCCTTAAAATGGTTGGAAACCCCTCCCCAGTGGCGTAGCCCCTTGGGACAGTTTTGGGGCGGTTTTGTCAGATTGGGGCCCGATGGATGGCGCCCCTGTCCGTGGTGGGCCCCGTTCGTAATTCTTTCCCTTTATCTAAATGCGTTCGGTCAGAATGGAAAAAGATTCGCAGATTTAAAAAAGAAAACTCTTTTTCAATATCGCGCATATCTTGTGATAGGTTTTGGTTAACATTATTTCAGTAGGCCGTTACTGATAAAAAAAACCCGAACAAACTGACCATCACGAGAATTTATAATCTCTTACGCTTTAATATATGTTATGGTGTACAACTATAAATCAGTTTTATTCCTGGGCGAAGGATCGACAGGATTAAACTAATCTAATATTAATGACTTTTCGTTTTTTTGGATTCCTTCAGTAGGCGAAATTACTGTTACTAACATAAATAACAAAACATGTTCCTTGTGCGTTAGTAACAGAAATCTACGTAAAAATCCAATTCATTGCGTAGCGATTTTCAAATTTAATCTTTATCTCTTTAATGGGATCTTTCGGTCATAACGTTAACCCACGTTTTGCATAAAACCCTTATTTGGATATATTTTATTTTTATCAGTGTACCTGTAAAGGCCCTTCGTAAGCCTTATCAGTGAAATCCCCTTTGCAAATGTTTTCCCAACACTTCAATAAGACTAACGACAAGCAGTCGCGTGGGGTACGGTATCTCCGAACTTCCCCTTACAGGGTAAATATTTGTAAAACAATTGCATCTTTAAGTAACAGGGTGCAGAAAATTACTACAACATTCCTGCAGTCACGTACGTGGATGCACCGAAAACAAATATTAAAAAAAAAATCATTTATAGGATAACAGTATTTTTTAAATGTTTTTTTTTTTGTCTGAATTAATGAATTATCATACAACTTTTGGATGTCTATAATATAATTTGAAATTTAATTTAATTTCATCTTTCTTTTCTTTATCCCTCTTATTTCATTGTCCTTTTTATTTTTCGTGCACAACCTAAACAATATCTATAAAATGCAACCTCCATGGAATAATTTTGTTCTAATTTTCATTTAATTTCATCATTTATTTCTTTTCTTCTTTTTTCTTTTTATTATTTTTTATTTTATTTTTATTAATATTTATTAATATTAATTATTAATATTAACAAGTATTAATATTTACATCAAATATTATATTATTTATGTACACTACGTCTGTCTCGACACAAGATTATCCTAGCGAGACAGACATGAACCAAACCCATGTTTTTTTTTAAATATTTTAACAAGAATAAAATTTTTACCATATCTTATGGCAAAACAGCCTTCTAGGAATATTTATTTTATGGATAAAAGGATATCAACCACATTTTGTATTTGATTGAAAAAACTTGTATCGAAGGTCAACAAATTGAAATTAAAATTGTCTGACTAAATATATGAAAAATGGCAATCTAAGTTAGTATCGTTATATTATATCGCAAGTTTTGTACAAATAAAAAAGTAACTGAAGTGCAAAATGAAATTGCAAGAAAAAATATCAAAACCTATGTTCATGAATAAATTATGAAATAATTATGTCATTTGGTGAAAGAGAAATAAAAAAAAAAACATCCGGTATAGATACATAGATTCGAGGTTTGCCGGAAATATGTAATTTTGATTATTTTTGATGATTTTCTTACATTCATTCTTAGATATATCTTCTATTTTTCTTCGTGTAGAATTACATTCCAAGTCTTCCTCATTTTATTATATTTTCAAAATGGCATAACGACGAATAACACCGCACTGGGCACATAAAGCTTGGTCTCGCTGGAAGCATTCCGCGAACATCTTACGACAGCCACTATGTCAGGCTGACACTCGCTGTCAGCTATCCACAGTTGGTGTAACTCTAAATTGTTTCCCGGCGAGTATAATACGCCATCTATGCAGCAAGGAAACTTGACCAACTCAATGCACGGGTTAACCATGATATGGTGAAAATGATTTATTTTTTTAATGTTAACTACATTCTTTAAATGAATAATTGCTCAAACTTTTTAGAAAAATATGCTTACTCTAAAATATTATAATCGTAAAAAATATTATTCTGTTGAACGATTGTATTCTGATTGCTTTATATGATTTTTTTTATATCCACACGCATCTTATAATTTAATTCCTACATTATTTTATAAATCTGAACTCCATTCACATAAGACCTTCCTCAACCTCTGTTTATACGCAAAATCGTTATATGTAAAAGCTTTTTTTGCTTATTTAACATATTTGAAGTATAGAGCTTTAAAGCTAATGTCCTGAAGGTCATATTATACAAAAAAATCTGCTATTGACCTACGCAAAGTTCTACATTACAAAAAAATATATAACATAGGTATCTATTTGGAAAATAATAAATACTGGTATTTAGTTTTGGTGAGATATTATCGATTTATCTTTTTGCTTTAGAAAATTCAATTATATGACGGTCTGCATGGTCGAGTAGTAAGACTAGTAAAACGCTCGACTACGAATCCAAAAGTTGCGGGTTCAAACCTGGCGTGCGCCAATAACTTTTATTTAATTAATATGTGTCATAACACATTTAATTCATATAAAAATAATAAAAGTTATATTTGCGGCACGTTCCAGAGTAGTAGATACTCTAAGTATCGCCCTGGTGAAAGACCACTATTCAAAATTGAAACGTTGATTTAAATGGCTTAAGCCATGTTTGGTGACCAGATCTGAATAGCCAGGTAATTCCCAACCTTCCTCTTCCCCATCGCATCCCCCTCCTCACTAATTTTAACCCCACAACATACCCTGATGGGGGATGCCATAGTCTCAGTTGGGACTCTTGTGTGTTGTATTCACTATAAAATAATAATAAATATGAATGTAGAACATCAAGGTCCTGACTAACCTAAACTTCACAAGCTGGTTTCACAGCATTTGTGCAAAAACCTCTCGAATACAAGCAGTATTACGAGTATAACTCTTTCTTACCACCTCCCAGCTGAGTAATGTACAAATACTCCCGAAGCGGGTTTAATGTTCCGCTCTTATCTACTCGGTCCTCCTGTGTCCCTGGTGTGCAAGCGGTGTGTACAAATAGTATAAGATAGTGCAAATATCTGGGGTGCTGGGCTGGGGGTGCCGGCGAGGGCGGCCCTGGCTCATCCCCAGTGTCAAATATCTTCTCGCCGCCGCTGCGCCCTTTGTCGGGTGCTGTGCACAATTACGAAACGTTTTTTGTAGAAAAATCTGTGTCCTTTGTGCGATAGTGTAATTTTATTAAATTACCACCAAGATTTCAGCGTGAAACCAAGAACTATAAATGTAAGCCTATATTTTACAATTTTCACAACATTTTAGTAAAATTAATACTTCTTCCTTATTTCACCGCCAACGAGCAAGTATATGAAAGGAGGATGTCGCTTTAATAGTTTTACAAACTTAAATGTATATATAATATGTATAAATAATATATAGTTTATTTACGGTACGTTCCAGAGTGGTAGATACTCTCAGTATCGCCCTGGTGAAAGGCCACCGTTCGGAATCTAAACGTTAGCTTGAAATGTCTTTAGCCGTGTTTGGTGACCAGATCTGAATAGCCAGATACTTCCTAACCTTCCTCTTCTTCGTATTCTTCCCTTCCCCAAGAGTCCCAACTGTTCTCAACCGTCTAGAGCCATTGAGACAATGGCATCCTCAATTGGGGTATCTTGTGAGGCTGGAGGTAGTGAAGAGGAGGAGAAGATAGGAAAGAGGAAGGTTCGGAAAGCCTGGCTATTCAGATCTAGTCACCAAAGACAGCTAAAGCAATTTCGAACAACGTTTCGATTCTGAATGGTGGTCTTTCACCGGGGCAATACTTAAAGTATCTACCACTTTGTGGAGCGTATTTTTTTTTTTACATGAATGCCGCACAAGAGTCTCCCAACCGTCTAGAGACAATGAGACTATAGCATCCCCAATAGGGATATGTTGTGAGGCTGAAGGTAGTAGGGAGAGGAAGGAGATGAGGAAGGGGAAGGTTGGGAAGTACCTGGCTATTCAGATCTGGTCACCAAACACGGCTAAAGCCATTACAAGCAACGTTCCAATTCTGAATGGTGGTCTTTCACCAGGGCGATACTTAGAGTATCTACCACCCTGGAACGTGCCGCAAATATACTTTATTTTATTTTATATCAATTAAATGTGTTATGACACATATTGATTGAATAAAATTTATTTGCGCACGCCGGGTTCGAACCCGCGACCTCTGGATTCGTAGTTGAGCGTCTTACCACTCGAATATGCAGGCGTATGTTTTATGGAAGGCACAGTCTTAAGTATAAAGTACCACCTTCGGTAGGGTTAAGTAATTCTGCCTCAAGTTTACCACCCCTAACTTATCCGTATGTTAGTTTAAGCTTAACGTTTCGGTTAGTAGAGGAAGCTAAATGTTGTCTGCAAATATCGGTTTAAATATTGTCACGTTCGGTGATGTCACCTCTCGAGACTTGAGGGTCTTATAAATCGTTCTGGTAGTATTTTTAATTAATAATAACTATTTATCGAAGGAAGCAATCACTTTGTAGCTTGACATTATAATTTAAATAAAAAATAATTTTGTTTTAAGCCACTTTATTTATACACATATAACAATTCGACCGGTTTCGGTTAAACTTAACCTTCTTCAGGAACGTATATATATAAACTTTATAAAAACAAAATTATTTTTTATTTAAAAAATAATAATAACTACTTAACTTTTAATAAAGTTTAAAATGTTTATTTTAACGTACTGATTTTGAAGTTTACTAGCGTTGCGACCGCTTTGAAAAAACTACTTCTTTTGGCAACAGTTCCAACTTCATTCATTGTTCATTGAACAAATGCTTCAATTGAAGTCATGAACTTCATTTCATTGAACAAATACTGCAATGGTAGTTAGATTACAACTACTTCAATTTGCAGCAGTACAGCAGTTGTGAAGGTGAACTTCAAAGCCTATAAAGGAACGTGATTTTTATTTTGGCGAAGAACCGGTTCCAGTTCTTTTCAATTTGAAATCTAGTATCTTTGTTTTGGCGAGGAACTAGTTCCAGTTCTTTTCATCTTCAAAGCGCTACCGACTAGTACGTGATTTTGTTGGCGAGGGACCGGTTCCAGTTCTTTTCGTTTTTAAATATCTACCGACCAGTACGTGTTTTTTTCGACGAGGAACCGGTTCCAAAAAGAACTGAACAAATAACCGGATAAATTCAAATTTCTGTATTGCGAGTTCGACTTTAATTGAAGTGTTCATTTTAAAGAAGTAGCAATTCGTGAAGCATTCACAAAACATTGAAGTTTTTCCCAACGCTAAAATTAACTAATTTTTCTCAATTTTATCGGGTTGCTACAGATCGACATACTTAACTTTGCAGTCGGTAGCGTCGCCATAGATACAAAAATTATTTGTAATTATATTTTCAAAAATTCGTTCTTCCTTTGGAAACCTGCAAAGTTAAGTATGTCAAGCTGTATAAAATTGCTGTGTTCACTTTTAGAATAAGTAAGCCATAGCGCTTTACAGAAATGAATATTCATACGAATTATTCGAAATTCTACTGAAAGAGCAACAAAATTCTAATAGCTGCAAAAATAATGTTTCTTCTGAATTCTTCTCGAAGAGTAGGGACCTATCCCTTATTACTTCAGATTTGTTTACCTTGGCTTGACTCGAGTTTAGTGACTAGATAATAGCTATAACTTAAACATTATTATTAAAAAATCAAGGGATATAACTTATAAACCTTGGAGGACATGGAGAGGTACCTTTGCGAAACAGTGTAGTCACGATTCTTGACTTTATACTGACTCGATAGAAAGAGACAAAGATATATTAAAGGATGTTGGATAGCCTATTAGTTACCGCCTACATGGAGTTCGGACATTTTTAATAAATATATTTGATTAACACATTAATCAAATACATCATTAAAAATGATTTATAAGTCAAAATATCACACAAACACTAATAACAGAAAGTTTGCTTAAATAATGATAGAAGTTTCTTGTTGATTTTATGTCTTTATATCATAAAAAATGTGAAAATTCTAAAATTCGATCAAAAATATTTAAAAGTTTTGAAATATTATCGAAAAGTGATGTTTTACAATCTTCGTTTGGTCTTATTTAAACATTCACGCATAACACATATCACCATTATGTTTGATTTATTTGTATAACCATTGCATTATAAGTATTTTAACCAACACAAATATGAGAAATAACCTTAAAATCCATTGACGTAAGTTATGCGACTCGATGGTGTGAAGTTAGCGCGGACGGAGAATATCCTTACATACTTTAAAGTGCTGCGATATTATGTGACGACTTTTCTTGTCTCTTTCGCTCTCATGGTTGGGTAAAAACATTAGCTATACCGCCTTATCTCGCTACCCCCAAGCTTTTAACATATTATATATTACAAATATAATCTGACACAACGATAAAGGATCTGACAGTAAATGTTACTGAATTGTTTTTGAAAATTATTATAGGTACCTACTCAACGGCTTTTCTGGATTTGAAAAGATTCTTTTTTGATTTGATAATTTTCATCCACAGTTCCAAATTTGAAAAGTTCACCCTCGTACGTGCGTATGAACGTACACGAAGGACATTATTTATAGTTGATGCCGCAAGTTTTCAAGTGTTTTTGTTTGTTTTTTCCAGCGCACCAGCGGCGGCCCCCGCGATGCGGACCGTGCGCGCCCCGACGCGCTCGCGCGACTCGCGCGCGCCGAGCACGAGGCGGAGCGTGCTAACCAGCGGCTGCGTGCTGCTCACAAGGAGATTGCCAGGTTGGTATTTTATTTGTGTTGAGACAGTCAGTTTTTTACTAAAAAAATACTATTGCTGGTAACTAACTAACAAACCGCTCCGCAGGGGTAGGCAGATAGGATGGGATTCTAAACAAATCTGTCAAAGCACACACTCATTGCTTCATTCACATTCATACATATTCTTCTGACGGCCTGCATGGTAGAGTGGTAAGACGCTCGCCTACGAATTCAGAGGTCGCAGGTTCGAACCCGGCGTGCGCAAATAAATTTTATTTCATTAATATGTGTCATAACACATTTAATTGATATAAAATATAATATAGTATATTTGCGGCACGTTCCAGGGTGGTGGATATTCGAAGTATCGCCCTGGTAAAAGACCACCATTCAGAATTGAAACGTTGCTTGAAATGGCTTTAGCCGTGTTTGGTGACCAGATCTGAATATCCAGGTACTTCTCAACCTTCCCCTTCCTCATCTCATTCTCCTCCCCACTATCTTCAGCCTCACAACATACCCCTGTTGGGGATGCCATAGTCCCACTGGCTCTAGACGGTTGGGAGCAGCTAAGACTCTTGTGCGGTATTCACGTTAAGAAAAAACCCTTCGGTTATTTTGACTCTCGACATGGCCCGACTCAAGTATTTAAATAAACTTGATCGTGCCATGTCTTCCTCGGGCGTCCCCGATTTTGTCACGAATACCATATGCCACTTCTTGTGCGAAAAATGCTTCTCGTCCATGGTGGCTTCAAAAATCTAAATACAGCTTCTAAATACAAAAATCGTCTATGATCGTCATGACAATAATTTACTTGTGTTTCAAATGTCAATCCACGTATAGAAAACCTTTAAGGGAAAAGCAAACTCAACCGTCGCATTAATTAAGTAATTATCAAATCTTTATTTTTCGTTTATTAGGAAGTAGATATATATTAATCATAATAATAATAACATTTTATTTTAGCGGAACAGAGCGGTGGGTGCAATACTCTGTCTGCCATATAAATAATAATACGTATGAGTTGAATGGAAACAATGAAGGAGATAACATAAATAAATTTTAAAAAAAACATAAAATGACAATAATAATATACGATCATATGTAATTACATAAATAAATAATAATTTAAAAAAGAAAAAATAATACATATTGTATTTATATGTGCATACAACACTTTATTATAACTGAAAATCATTATTTAAAAAAAGAATTTTCGTATACGTGACTTGTTTTTTTGACAGATTTCAAACTCCCAATACCTGACCGCAACCCCCAGGTTGAGAAACGATGGTAAAGACAATAAGTTTTCGAGTAAAAATATTAATATTGGTAGGTTCTAATAATTGATGAACACGGTTTCTTAAATGCTTTTAAACACGATGCACATGCCACTGCATTGGCGGCACCTCAATTTCATCATTTGAGTTAGAAATTAATTTGTCTTAATATTTTTATTTTACAGTAAAATTAATAGATGTTCACCATAAAAAAATATCTGAAAACATCTGGTACATTCCATTTGAAATAAAAATTTCCAACCATTCGTTTCATAAGGAATACGATACCATTCAATAACAAGAAAACTTCAATATTTCCTCCGCCTTTTCTCGAGTTATCTCAACGTTGAACTTTTCTTATTACCGCCGACACCAGAAACGAAAAGTGAAATAAAAGAAACGTCAGCACTTCGTCAGATGGCTGCTGCACCCACCTGGAAAAACATCCCCTTATCTGGGAGAGGCTTTCCCCACCGCCCTCTCCGCCCACCCTTATAGAGTCTCCCCCAGACTGTTACATCCCTTCAACTAAATACCCCTCCAAAGCCTTCCGGTTTAATTCCACGTTGTAACTTGTAACCCGTGTGTTTGCCACAATGATACATTTATTTAGTTGTATTATAAATGACAGTCGTTGGGAACGAGTATTTTGACTTGTAAAATAATTTTACTTTTTCATCGAATGCATATATTTAAATGTAGATTTTGTATACTGTATTTATTTAAAAAAATATTTGATTCTTGAAAAAATCAATTACGAAGTTTAATAAACAATACCGTAAATAGCAGATACATTGTTGTTTGCTATTATGTAATAAGATTCAAATTATTATTTACATATCCCATAAAAAAAATTCTTCGGGATGTACAGTTTCATGACTGCTTTTTGTATTTATTGTTAGTTTAACTAATTTTACGAGGAAGAAGAATTCTGACGAAACCGGTTAACAACTTAAGAGTATTTTGTTTAATTTAAGGTCAAAACTAATTTTAGAAACTAAAAATTAATTTGAAAACACACTTTTTTAGAACAATAACCATTTTAAAGGGTCCTTGAGGGGGGATTGAATCACTCAACTACGCCATATAAGGATAAATATTTGTTATAATCTGACCCACCATTTCTTAATTTAAGTATTTCTTCACTGTCGTTTACCATTCATTAAATTTTCCTCTCTGTCTTAAATTGTTATTCTGTGATAAAACTACTGGCTTAAAAAAATGGTTATACATCTATTATTTTCTAACAGAAATATTTTTTTAATGAACTTAAAAAAATTAACTAAAAGAGGCTTCATTTAGCTACATTGATTGGCGCCCTTATTTTATCAACGCCGCAAAATATCTCACACCTGTCCCAAAATGTGTCCCAGTCCTCGCAATACAATGTGCCTTAGCCTGCTAGTGCCCGTATCCCACTCGAGTGAGGTATACGACCCTACGTGGGTTAGTATCAGGCGGTAATAAAGGGGTGTTGCCAAGGAGTCAGGCGACTTTTATATCCAAAAAAGTTCATTATTTATTTCTTTTATGATATCTCCCCGCAGTTTAGAGGCTCGGGGCTGATACTGTTTGGGGCAGGTTTGATCTACCTCACGCGAGCGGTGCCTCTGGAATGGAAACGAGCGCATTATTTTATTCTACTCGTTTAATTAGTATATATTATTATGTATCTCTCTTTCTTTTGAGAAATTAGATCTTGGGAACTTTCATACCGAAAAATGTATTTTCTACAAATAGTTAAACTTGAAAAATAATTAGTTTTGGAAGGTTCACTAAATAAATGCACACAGTTTACAGGTTTTGAGATTGTCTTTTGCATCGTATTCAATTCAATGCAATTTAATTATTTATTAATTTAAAAAACATTACAAAATACAATTTCAAGGCGTTTTTAAAGATATATATATATATATAAACATGTATATGGGGTGTACAAAAAACTGAGTACAAAGCATATATACCGAGGCAAGAGAAAGATAAATTAGTGATGAAAAAAATATACATTTTCTAAGATTTTATAAATAAACAAAATGGATAAATAATATACAGTAGTTAAGCAAGCAGCAATAAAGCTTGCTGTTTAAAGGTAGTTTCACTGGGTAGGCCGTTTCTTTCAAATCTATAGCTGAGCTTTCTTCGTGTGTGTAAAATATATGTCGTCGCCGGAAAGGCAAAATGGCTGAAGCGCCATTTCGGGAAGTTTACACCAGAGCAATTTAAAGTTATTTTTGTTTTACATTAAAATTCATAAGTCTTCAGTACCTGGTTGGATTTTGAAAAAATGTTAACTCGGGTAACTCAATGCTCTCATTGAGTTACAAAAAGCTAAAAAGTCCCAAACTTGTGTCGCTAGAGTCAAACGATCTCCCAAATGGTAAATGTCACATAATAAGATGCCACAAAATTCTTCAGAATCAAACGAGAGTCAGAGCATTCGAAAATAAAACTGATCAAAACTAAATATTTAACTCATCGTCGACTCAAGTGTTGCTTAAGCCCTTTTGCCTTTCCAGTGACGATATTTACAATAATAAATTAAAAATTCCACCGTGATATGGTTGTACTTTTTCAAGATAGCTTTTTAATAAGTTGCGCAATAATCCTAATGGTCCATCACTGAGGGTCATTGGTTACTTTGGTAAGTCAGTGGCTAAGGACGATCGGCCGGTTAGCGCAAGGCTTCTGAATTTAAATCTCAGTAATGGCAAGAATTTGTTTGTAGTTGTTGAATATAAAGCAATTATATATTTCACATGCATATATTTTTTACAATAAAATGGCTTGACAAGAAAATATGCGTATGGTAATATCCTCTCTGACGCGACGAAATAAGAGCAGTCCTTTGTCCTGCATTAGACAGATATATCGGTGTACAAACATGACAGTGCCCCGCGGCTCGTTGCAAAGCCTTGACAGCGCTCACGGCTTATTGTTGCGGAGCGGGGCTTTTGGACATTTAGTCAGCGGTGAACCTGCCTACCTCCACACTCACTGCACACCTGTAACTTGTGCCGAGCTTTGATTTGGACAGTGGATTGTTGATTTCATTGATTTATATTAACTTATATTGAAACTCCTACGAAATACTTATAATAATAAAAAATAAATGGATTATTTATTTTTCGCCGTTTGAAAAAATTACCTCAAGCTCGCTTTACAACGTAATTTATTTAAAGTAAAACTGCTCACCAAGACTTAAGGCTCAGCACTAAAAATAACACTATCATTTCATTCGCATTTGGTTAATGACGCATTCATTTCACTTTGTATCATTATAATACAAGCAATACTACACATGATTTATCTGTAAATTCTACATGGGCAGTTAGGAAAATGTCTACGGTTTCCAGTGAGTAAAAATGTTAAGCTGTTATCTTTTAAATTCTATGAAAAACATTCTAAAATGTCAGTAAAAGGTGAGTTTGAAAACCAGGTCAGCTATTCTTGAACGTTTAACCTAAAATTTCAGTATGCATTTCATGAATAATTTAAAAGATCACTGTTTAAAAATTAAGTTAACTGGAAACCTTAGACATTTGCCTAAGTACCCGTATAGAATTAAAACATAAAACATTTGTAGTATTTCTTGTATTTGAAAGCCAAATGTATGTATTTTTGGGGGCTAAGAGAACGGTGTTCAGAACTGAAACGTTATTTGAATAAACTTTGGCTGTATTTAGTGATCGGGTCTGAATATTGGAGTATTTCTCCACCCCCCCCCCCCACCTTCTCAGTCATACTTCTACGTACAGCAGCAAGCTTCTGCTTACGACAGCAAGGACTCTATGCAATATCATATAAAAATAAACTTTGGATTCAAAATCAATTATCGTTTAATTTGACATTTAAACGTAGTTAAATCTAATTCCTATCTTTGTATATTAAAAAAAAAACACATTTGAATAAGTGGCCACTTAATTTTTTTATTCTCTGAAAAAAGTCCAACCTAAGGATTTTATTCACTGCCGTTTCAAAGCGCAATCTTTATAATTCATACTTCCCGATGCATCCCTTAATGCAAAAAGTGTCACGAAACCCTTGTGTCATGAAATATTTTCCAATATACATTTATGAAAAGTCCCCCAACCACCATTGATATAATAAAAACCTTCGCGGACCCGGCGCTTACCGTAGTAAATCGCGTCTAGTTTCCCGGTGGTTTTCTTTTCGGAAATCTTGACACGTGACCAGGTTGCCGAGCTTTTCCCGTGTTTCCCGAGCGCCTCCGATGTTTCCCGAGGCGTGTTGAGCATTCCTCCGGAAGAAATGAAACGCACCCCCGCTGACAAGTGGTGAATAATAAAAAGTAGGGCCCTGTTTGCTGATGCTATCGGTGGCTGCAGAGTGCAGACCGTCCCAGACCTCTCCACTAGCGGCGAGAGTGGGATGCAAGGAGCTAGATGCCGGGGACTTTAATATGCCACCTTGCACATTTATAATCTTAAGCCCTTAAGATTTACAATTTCCAAATGCATAATGTGCTATTACACTTTTCTTAAATGATATTTATAATTTATTCAGAATCACCGTAATTTTGTATTTTTCTCCTTAAGTAATTAATATCTTGGCAAGACGATTGTTTTTGTCTATTTTTGTGGATAATTTTTTGAAGCTTTAACATTTTTTTTGTAACACAAACGCGATCACTGTGAAGTTTTACACTTCAATTTTTACCGCCGCATCGCAAGTTATATAATTTACCGCAGAATGAGTTGATATCTTCTAAAACTAGCAGATTTAACCGCTCGAATATGTTAAGTGTAGATTTTTTATTACAAAATGAAGATGTTTTATAAACATTTATATTCTATTCTCGTCTGAACATCTCCATTCAGAGCTATAAAAGCTGGCAAGCTCACCACGTTCGTAATAATAAAAACATATAAATAATAAAAGTATAAAACGTATGGAAACCAAACCGCATCTTCCCCTCAAAAAGACCACACGCAGATGATGAATGGGGCTTTTATCTAAAAATAGATGATATTCTTCCCTATTTTAGAACGTTCGAGAGTTTTAAAGATGGAATAGAATAATAATGCCAACTGCTCGCTTTCATTGGGGCAGCACCTGTCTTCCGGCGCATCACTTGCACTTCCGCCCACACCCCCCAGCCCCCACCCCCCTTCCGTTTCGGGGGCGGAAGCTCGCCCGGAATACAAATGATCCCGGAAGAGTCTCCAGACACGCCGCGGCCGCCTTGCACACGCTGGGAATCGATACTGTCGCATCCTCTGTTTGTTTACACAAGAAAGGCAGACTCGGTATGTCCTGAAGGTCAGCACTTTACTTCGCAAGGAGGCACTATACTCTGGTCGTGAATGGTGACTTACCGAGGTCGTGGCACACCGCGAATATTTTTGTTAATATAATCTTAAATATTGAAAATAGTTTTAATGTACAGTGTTCATGTCATTCATTGCTAAATATGTGAGGGTGTTCAATTATAAATGTTACGGTTTCAATAAACTCCTGATTGGAAAAGTAATATTTGATAATAAACATTCCCTTTCTTACCGTAAAGTGCTCAGTCCACTCCATACGAAATTACGAAATAAAATCTGCACCGATGTAAGGATTGGAATGTTTTGAAATACGAACCTTTGGGATAATTCTTTAAGTATCCCTAACAGATAAAATATGAAAATTTTACTAAGTATACATTATAAAAGGAAATATTTCCTCACAAACAAGAAAAAATAAACTTTATATACATCCTCCAAAAAGAAAACATTTATTTACTTATTCAGGAAAAAAAACCGCAAGATATAAAATATGTTTGGTGGTTATTAAAAATAATATATTCATTATTTCTTAAAACTAATGAAACAAATATCCTTAATCTTTGCATAAAATAATAATAATATGTGGATAATTTGTATAGCGCCTAATGATGGTTACTAAGGTTTAAGTAAGTGGATTTTTTAAAGAAATGAAAAACAACTTTGCATAAGACCACAAATATTATTTTAATTTTTCTGTCCGACCGGTTTCGCTTAGCCTAAGAATCATCAGGGTACAAAATTAAACTAAACAAAAAATACAAAGTGTACGGTTTTATATACAGAGGGAGAACAAAATGTGAAATACAACAATATAACAATGAGAAAACAATAGAATAACGTTTAATTATAACAAAAGAACAGAGATAAAGACACAGATAATATGAATTGAAAGAGACAAAACGTCAACTGAGGAAGTGATTAAAGAATAATGATAAATTTTATGAGTTTACCGAAAATATATCAAATGTAGAACTACTGGACAAATAAACCTGATTATAAAGAATATGATTATAAAATGTTATTTACTTTCTTTATTTCTAGTGCTTCTAAATTATTTATCTAATGCCATGATCATTTTCGTGAAGAATGTGAGCACCGGTGTTTTTATAATATGTTTAATATTGTATCGTGAATTTTTGGTGAACATGAAATGATTCTTCTTAGACATTACATTGATATTTTTAATTTTTTTTTCTCTTTTTTACTGTCACCAAATTAATATCTTTGAAGTAAAGTCGCTTTCTCCCATACGTATATACGAGTACTATAGTAATAACAAGCACTGCCTCTGTGATATGCTGTCACCCCACCCTCTAGCCCGAGTGAAGGGCAAGGTACGGAGACATCTGTCGCCTAACATTGCAACTTGTAATTGTCATCCAGAGACAATGTTCACCGTGAAAGAAAATAGACGCCCATATGCCCGTCTATATTTGTAGGCAAAAATGCATGAATGTTCTGTTAACTTTGACATTTTTGCCTTTTCTTTTACTGCCCATTATGTCAGAACTGTTGAAAGATAAGTTTTGTTTTGTTGATCCCAATACATTTCACTCACAGACAGTTATTAAATTCTTGACAAGAGGTCCATATTGAACTGTCTGATATTTAGAGTACCGCGAAATTGTAACCCTCCTACTTTGGGGGATTTCTTTGATATTTTGATTCCTCTTTCTTACTTCTGTAGAAATCGTATTTTTTCACATCAATAAATAAAATAAGACGAAACGCTTTTAACGTATTTCGTTGTGTATAATATTACTATTTCATGATAAAAAGTTTAAATTTATAAGATTTATTTTGTGATTCAAAACAATTTTGTGATTAAAAACAAGTACTTTTTAAATGCATTTCATTGAATCTGTAGACTTTTGTGAGGCTGTTAACAATTTTAATGTCATTTATATTTGTAGCGAGACTAGGGATATTTAACATGTTTTGCTTTTATAAATACTTGATTCTGTATTCTTCTTCATATGGTGGAGGTCAAAGTGGAAAGCTGAGGTTATTCAACCAATCAATGGAATCGGGAGTCACTTGATTCAGCAATACACAATAAAAGTTATGAAAACATAAAATTCAATCAAACCAGTATTTTTTAGATTTTCAAATACATTTGTTAGAATACATCTTTGAAATATCTACAAAATATACTAAAAAGTACCATTGGTCTATTTTTAAATTTAACTCGTTCATTGCTGACACCGCGCGTCGCGCGTTGACTAACATATGACCGGTATGCGCACAACGCGCCATGCGCGTTGTTCCACCTCTTCGCTTTGAACCGATCTAAAACAGACGCAGCCATGTGGTTTTGAGTCGTTCTACAGGGCACAGGGAAACCAGTCACTGTTCGTCAGTTCGAATTGATCCATCATGCATATGGCATATTAATATGTACGAATTTTAGTTACCAACAAACGTACTCGTATAATTCTTTAGTTTGTATCAAGAAAAATAATTGAAATTTAAATTAAAGTTTGTATTTTTATCGCATCATTACAAGGAGTGATAGTTTCACCCCCCCACCCGTTGATTACATCATATTATTTGCAAATTACGCCTAGAACCATATCTGCCCTAATGTCCGAACTTGACCACCCCCTGGGAGCCGCCTGGCAATAAGTGCGTTTGTTTTATTAATTGCTTTACCATACATCCCCTGCCCTATGCTGTGGGAGGAGGGGAATGTTGCTAGTTGCTATGGTAGCGTGACAGGTGCCCGTGAGAGGTTAACTGCTCCTCACACCGGGGGAGAGTTTTCATCTCTGTAAGTTACACTCCATATTGAACGAGTTATTACATTATTGGCACCTATTAACCCCCCTTCTTCATATACTGTGAGAAAAAATTCCCCCCTGGAGCTTACTTACAATTTTTCTCAAGTTGCTTGCTTAATCGAATGGTTTTCTTTAAGTGTGCAACTACGTATGTATGAGGCATTTTCATGATATAGATAATTTATAATTGTGAATGGTATAGGCAAATAGAGAATAAAATAGTAATTAAGTTCTAAAGTTTTTTTCACAATTTTGTGAGTATGTATAACCAAGCAATAGTAGTTATTAAAGACCATGAAATACGTAAGGTTTTTGATGGTGTTAGGTGAAATATGAATCACCTCAAACCATGTAATATTACACCTTCATCCTCTCGTGTAATCAATCAATCGTGAAATCATTTCACTAACTTAATGTGCTTAATGTATAGTGTTACTTGAACAACGCTATCTTTAAATTCTCTTTTTTATGTTGTGTTCTTTTTTGAATATTTGTTAAAAAATGTATATTTTCTCATTAGAAGTTAAGTAGTTTATTTATAACAAGCTAAATATGTTCCTAGCTTTTGAACTTTTTTTTCATCATCCTGTTTGTTTTTCTTAGCAATGAATTTATTTCACTTAGACAGTTGATCGCCCCAATGTTGATGAGAAATCATTTAGCTTGGGGGAAATGGCACTTATTTGTAACAGATGTACGAATGAAAGGAGAGGTCTCCCAAGTTATTTCAATGTTACAGCTTAGCTCGAACGTGACACGGAGTGTCGAATTACTCGACTTGAACCCCTCCCATGAATTACTATTCGCTTGAGATAATTGAAACTGTGAAAAAATAACATACAATACAGCTGCTGAAATCAATAATGATATTGCGAACAAAGTCTGAATTTAAACTTCAACTAGGTATTTGTATTAATGTTTTGTGAGGGCCAAAATGAACATTCTTGTTTGACTTGAATACTTATCAAGTGTTTGCCGAGTGTCTCAAAAGTTTCAACGCTATGAAACTTTTGAGAAGAATAACAAATATTAGAGGTCCTTCTAAAACTGTTTTTTTGCAGAATTCAGTATCTTAAAATATTGATTGTATATATTTTTTTAATTGTAAAACTATTTGACTTTTATGTACTTGTTTAATATTTTCATGGGACGTAATTTTTCATGATTACATAAATTGTTTTTTTTCCAGCGTGATTGTACGGAGTGGGTAATGCAAAATAATAAAAAAATAATTGTGGTATTTCCATTTTAAGTAAAAATTAAGTTTTTTTTTTTAATACGAAACATAATTTTTTTATTGACTTCCCTTTTACTTTTTTTTATAATAATCCTATTTCGTTAACTTCAATAGCTTATTTCATAAATAATTGAAATCTCGCATTAATTTGCGAAATAATAAATTAAAAGAGGCGGCGGATTAGCGGCGGATTGCACAAAGTTGCGAACAGAGTACCATCGTGCGCTATCTCATCACAATTTATGGTTCTCATTTGACATTCCCAAATAACATACAAAATGCAGGTGATGCGAGGAGCTACCCTCTGCAAACATTTGCTCATAATTGCTCCGCGCGGCAGTCAAACTAACTACAGTCCCTCCAATTACTCCCCCGCGCCAGGCAAAAATTACTAATCCCATATCACGCTCCACGATTTTATGCTGATACTTGCTGGGGCTCGTTCGGGGCCTTCGACAAATGAGTGCCAGGTAGGACTAAACACCCCCCGCCTCCTGCGCTTCTGTGCCTTCTACCACCCCGGTACCAGGAAACACATTCCAGAAGTTATTGGGATGGTAATCCTGCGAGTCCTTCGCTCCCTCAGCAAAGTTCACATGTCTCAGAGTTCCCTTATCCTCCCTCTGTCCCTCTGTTAAATTTCCGTGAAAAATTGCCGGTGCAATTCCCCGATGCATTTTTCTCTCGGATATCCTTTATGATTGCAGGTGATCTTCGGGGAGCGAAGTTTTGATGACGCTAATAAATAACTTGCAATTTATAAAACTAGGAAAAAACCCAAATAAAGTTAGTTAGTTTATTTTTATTTTTTATAGCGAATACCGTACAAGAGTCCCAACTGCTCCCAACCGTCTAGAGCCAGTAGCATCCTGGAACGGAGTATGTTGTGAGTCTGAAATTAGTGAGGAGGGGAAGGAGATGGGGAAGAGGAAGGTCGGGAAGTACCAGGATATTCAGATCTGGTCACCAAACACGGCTAAAGCCATTTCAAGCAACGTTTCGATTTTGAATGGTGATCTTTCACACCAGGGAGATACTTATGAGTATCTACCACTCTTGAACGTGCCGCAAATATACTATAATATATATCATTAAATACAAATTGTTTATAATATATAAATTATATATAGTATATTTCGACCGATCGAAAGCTGAGTGGACAAACGCATCCGATGCTCACCCGGGCGTCGTGGGTTCAATTCCTCTGCTGGCTAAGTCCTTCATCATTGCACAAGCAACTTTTCCCGCTTATTATGATGGTAGTAGAAGTTTTTCAAATATTGACAAGTTATTCATAACCAGGGAATGTTTTTCTTTCTTTAATATAAAAAAAAGTGTTTTAGGAAACATATTGATTAAGTAAAAGTTATTTGCGCAAGCCGGGTTTGAACTTCGACATTTGGATTCGCAGTCGAGCGTCTTACCACTCGACCATAGAGGCCGTGATGGATATAAAAACGTTACAACCCTTCTGTTGTAATATTTGTTTTAATTACATAAATGAACATGGCAGGCTTTTAGTAAAACTGTGTCTTGCAGATTTATAGAAATTAAAAAAGGCTAGCATTATAGTTTTAGTATACATATCAGAATGTACAGTATACTATACACTACCAGGTGGGTTGGAATACTTACAACCATGTTGTGCACAACTCTAAGATCATTTTTTTTCCAGCGTTACACGTGTTATCAATATTTATGATCGCATGGCGAGTAACGCCTCGTTTTCTAGTTACTTTGGTCTGCTGCTGCCACCGGCGGAATTGGTATTTTTATGAGTAACAATTTGTCTCGACTCCGACCACCCCCGAATTCTGCAGCCTCAGAGCTGCAATCATCCGGGCGCACTGCACCACCACTCGGAAGGTTTATGGATCCTTTGCATCACGAAAACGATTTCGCGTAGGGTGAATAAGAACATATTATTGGACATAGGAAGTGGTAGCATTATATCGTCCCCGGAAATGCAAAAGGGCTGAAGCGCCATTTTGGGAAGTTTACATCAGAGTTTTTTTTGTTTTACAATAAAATTAATAATAAGTCCTCAGTACCTGGTTGGATTTTTGAAAAAAAAGTTAACTAGCACACAATGCTCTTACTAAGTTATCTAAAGCGACAAAAAGCTAAAAAAGTCCCACCCTTGTGTCGCTTACGTCAAACCTTCTCACAAACATTAAATATATTTTAGATGGCCGAAGGGCCACACAATTCTTCAGAATCAAACATGAGTCAGAGTATTCGAAGCAGAAAAAAAAAACTTGTCAAAACTGCATATATAACTCATTTTTGACCAAAGTGTCACTTAAGCCCTTTTGCCTTTCCAGCGACGATATATTTTTAACTCTCTGCACGATCTTTGAAGAGAAGAGACGTCTGGAGTTGAAAGTGGAATTTTTATGGTTGCTTCAGTTCCTCCGTATATATTTTTTAAATGTGATAACGTTCAAAGATTCTAACTGCCAGAAGTCAGTGGATCTATGACATCCCACTTTAGGTAATTTTGTAAGGATTAAACAAGTAAGAGAGGGGACTGATAAGGGGTGAGGTTAGGAAGTTACCGACCATTTATATCTGATCACTACTTAAACATAAACAAAACTAAAGTCATTTCAAGCTACGTTTCGATTCTGAAGGATTGTTCATGAATTGGAAATCAAAAATCAAAATTTTGAGTAGCAAAACTAACTTTCTTCAGTTCAGCCAATGGAAGCCTTTTTTGGTCATGTACAGCGAATAAACGAAGAAAGGAGTGCTAAGAACATATACAAGTGAATGGAAGAAGAACTCAGGGACGCCCGAGGAAGACATGGGACGGTCAAGTGAATCAAATACTTGAGTCGGTCCATGTGAAGAGTCAGAATAACAAAAGAGTATGTATGAGACGATGTATATTTGGGAATGAAGCAAGGAGTGTGTGTCTAGACAGAGTTGTATGGCGGTCCGTCCTCTCTGCCTACCCCTGCGGGGAAACGGCTTTATGATTGGTTAGTTTAGTTTATCAACTAAATAACTACGTCACCCCCCTTCGGATCGTGCGTTTGATTTTTACTTTCAGGTACGGAAGGGTCGATCTTAACATTTATGGACACATCGTAAATTTTATCCACTGTCTAAACTAGATGTCCTAACAGTCTTTGTATGCAGATAAAATTATCCCCACCATTTTTATCCTGCCAAGTATTTAATTTGTCATCCACTTACGAAGGCGTAAGTAACGTGTCCTTAATGAATTTCCCGGAGCACGGCTAATTGAATACGAACCACTTAATGGTCTTGCGAACTTCCTCTCTGAATTATTATTGTTAGTTTTCCTGAAAGACTTAAGCAGTTGTCCTGGCGAGCGGGAACTACAAGTCCTACTGCGAGTATCCTTGCGGTCAGGGGGGGGGAAGAGAGTAGTAAGTAATAGGCAATTTGCTGGACAATAAAACCATTATCTGTAACAAACGCTGGGTTCAATTACAAATGGAACTGTTTCATACTAGATACTTACGAGCGTGAGAATACCCTATCTGAGGAAATAAAGCTCGGTACATTTTTTGTTTTTATTTGGACTTTCTATTATTTCGTTAAAAGTATCACATAACGTATCAAAATATAATTATTCGCAATCATATTTAAAATCGAATTAATTCGTCGATTGATTAATCAAAATTTGTAGTAATACATTATGTTGTAATCATCTTTACCAGATTTAAATAATAAGTACATAAGTGACCACGACAAAATGAGATTTGCAAACCAAAATAAACATTTTTTTTTTTTTACCTTAAAATTATTTCTCGCTTGTGGAAGAATTCCTACTTCATCAGAACAATAGTTATACTGGTAGGTACGACACCGGTTAGTACAAATACGTCAGGTTCCCACCAGACGTCGTGGGTTCAATTCTTCTGTTAGCTGAGTCCTTCCATCATTGCACAAGCTACATTTTTCTCTTTTTATGATGTTAGTAGGTTTTTTTGTTGTTGATTATTTGTAACCTGGAAATGTTGGTCTGTCTATTAAATACAAGTAAACATTAAGTGCTATACTGCGAAATAGCATTAGAATGTATTTTAAATCGGTGTGTGAGGGAAATTAAGCACTTTACCGTTAATTTTTTCATACATTTCCTGGTTTATATTGCTTCCAAGTGCCTTTTTTTTGCAAATTTTATCAGCTTACTTCATTATAATTTTCTCGTGTGAAGTTTGAATTGAAATTTACACGCTGCGGACGAAAAATGAAATGTAATTTTCAATCCATAAATGATTGCTTCGTTTGCCTTGTGAACCATTTTGTTAATACCGAGTCCGATTATTCTTTCTCCATTTTTTCCTTTTCCTCGAAGCGAAGGAAAGTCCATTTAATTTGTTCCGAAAACTTGATTAAATTTTAGTTCGCAGAATTTGTAGGATCCCTTCCGAAAATTCAGTGTGGAGATTGGTTCCCAGCTTGTTACCGGCGGACCTTTTTATTTTTTATCGCCATAGTTTAATTAACTAAATGACCGGGCTTCCTACCTTGTTCGTTTTGAAGTCAATTAAAACGGAGCATTTTCAAGTTGTGAAAAAATCCCGTAAAGCAGTATTTACTGGACAGCTGTAAAAAGCTTAATTTTAAATAATAATTTTCTACATACATAAGCTATTTGTAAGAGTTTTTTAGAAGTCAAAACTTAACATATTGTTTAAAATTGTGTAGTCTAAGTGTTTTATATGCATCCATCGCAAAATATCAAAAATATATTCGTAAAAAGCATTTACTTTGTGGCTTGCCATATTTATAAATAAAACAGATAAGCTTTGTTTAAAACTTTTACACTTTTATTTTCAATATTTTGTCGACCGGTTTCAAAATCACATCAAAATTTCATCTGTTTTATTTATATTCAAAATATATTTGTATCTTTACAAGGTCTACATTTTTGCGACCATGGGTTACCAATTTGTTTATTTTAATGTATTAATTGATTTGCACCATTAAATCTAATAACTCTCAAGCTTTTGTTGGGCAGTGGAAGCACATAATTTCCTTAAAGCCTCCACAGAAAATAATTTAAACTTACTTTTGAAGATAAGATTCCTCTCTTCCCATTGTTTTTGGTACCCTTCCTCAACTTTCATCTTAGTCTTGGATAAGGTTTCTCGGTGCTTTCTCCTAGGAATTAAATAGAACCACCACTTTACACCCTCACGCTTCTCCTGAACTACAAACTTATCGGGTTTCCATTTGTCTTGGGATATTCATCAAGTAATGAATTACTAAATACTCGACTCTTAGATAATAAGCAATAACTATGTAAATATAAACATTTAAGGTACAAATTATAAAAAATATACATATCGTATGTTACATAACCCTCGAGTCTTACTTTTAAGTGAGCTTTTTGCTTTTTGACTTTAAAACGTTTCAAATTGGTTTTTATATCTACGCGTTTTGTCATGCTGATTTCCCCCACTAGGCATGCAGTACTCCACGCTACTTTCCCTGTTAGGTCGTGAAAATTTTATTACATATTTTTCCGGGTTCGCTCATTTCCTCATCTGAAATTATTCCTCCCCACCCTACACCCTTCGGAGGCACCTGGGGACCAACAACAGCTAACTAGTTAAAACTAGTTAGCTCCCTCCTGTGAAGGAGCACTTCCGACCCTCTACCACCCGGAATATTACCCCACCCCTTCATTTGAATTGTTCATAAATATATAAAACCTCTCTTGCGTGGATTAGGCTTAGAAAACTAATCACCCTACACCAGAACAAGAGAAAGTTTTAAGCAGCAAACTACAAACACTTTCTCACAATGATGTTACTGTGAAGAATTCACACCGTTTACGTGAACCCTATTAATTGAAAAATATGTTGAATGAAAATGAAATGATAACTTTGTATAAGACCACAGATTTAATTTTAATCTTTACGACTGACCGGTTTCGCTTAGCTTAAGCATCATAATCATCATCATGCTCGTATTCTCAATAAAAAACAGTCATGGCAATAGATTAAATAATTTAGAGGCACAAGAAATAGAAAAGCCATTCAAATTAATCAATTAAATTTGTCCAGTGGTCCTCCAATAATAAGTATATTTCACGTAAACTCATAAAAAATCTTATTATTCTTTTATCACGTGACCTTAGTTGACGTTTTGCCTCTTTTATTTCATATTATCTGTCTCTTTCTCTCTGTTCCTTTGTTATAATTTAAATTTTACTCTTTTGTTTTCTTACTGTTCTCTTTTTTATTTTGTTTTATATTGTGTTCTCCCTCTGTATGTATTAGTATATATAACCACACACTATGTATTTTTTGTTCAGTTTAATTTTGTATTCTGATGATGCTTAGGCTAAACGAAGCCGGACGGTCATAAAAAACAAAGTTATTATTTATTTTTTATTAAATATGTCGAACCACAAAGTCATTGCTTTCTACAAAAGTACTTAATTTAATTATGCTTATTATGAAATTATTGATCCAAATATTACTGTTGCTAGATACCTGCTTTGGTTTGTTTGTGATTAAGATTGTTATTTTTCATAAAATATTTCAAATACAAACAAAGGTAATATGTACTCTTGAAACTAGAATCATTCGCATGTCACTTACTCACATTTTCATGTGTCACAATTTTCTTTCTGGAATACACAAGAAAAGTCAGTGAAAAGTCAGGGGCTGCATTTTCTTCAATACAAACAATGGAAATGCGCTGTGGAAAAGGCATTCATCTTCCCCCAGCTGCATTTCCCCTCCCCTAAAGCTGGCCCTGGCCTGGCACCCTCCTTTCCCTTGCAGGGTGCAGTAGGGGAGATTGTATGGCTGATGATCATTCCTACCGAACCTTCCTTCTACGGTGCTTTCCTCCATCAAATTAACTGCGAGAAGCTTTGCATTTTCAATGTAAACCTAGGCAACGTGCAATTCGAATAAATTGTTGCCAGTGAAAGCACCGGTAAATGCTCTAAATTAAATCTTTACTCTGCAATTTATAGTGTTTCTAGAAATATTTTACTGTAATATTTAATTTAAGAATACGTTATCCTGTATTTATTTAGTGTAATTTTCAAATTTAAAAAAGAAAGAATGTATGTAAAATGCATGCAATTTTGACGCCTTTTGAATAAAAAAATACTCAAGCGTTCTAACATAAAAAAATATTCATTTTCAATTCTACAACTACACCTGCAACAAATTTTGAGATTTTTAAAATTTAAATTAAACGAATGAAAAATAATCTACATACAATTTATTTGAGACGCATTATTTATTCCGTGTTGAGTAAAATTTATTTGTATTGTTTCATCAACAATAGACTCTCTCTGTATTAAGTTTTGGATACAGTTAAGAACATTGTTAAAGTCGCAAGCTGTTGACGAAGCACCGTGGCGCGTTGTTCGTAGGAGCGGATAAGCCTTGCACTCTCTTGTATTCCATGCAACGTGAAATCCCGCTCCACCATAACTGGAATTATTAGCAGTGGCAATATTTATTTTTGGAATTAACACCCGGCGAGGGGTCCGGGATTCGAATTTACAATTCCCGGATCAGAGGGGCGCCGGCGTCGCGACGGAGGTTTTGTCGTCGCTTTTCGCTGTGGACGCTCGTTGAAACAACGAATTAATGAAAGGGCCTCGGGCGACGCGTCAAGGTATTCATTGAATTATACGCAACACCTGTTTATTAAACACGGCCATAAACATTCAAATCTGAAACATTTATTAAAAATAATTTAATCTCTGAATGTAATACCCGTTAAAAAATCGATGCCTTTAAAATTTTGATATTTCAAATTTGTACATAGTTATCTTTAAAAAACACACACTATCAAGATAGGATTTTTCTTTAGATTGTCACGATTTTCTAGATCTTTAAAAAACACACACTATCAAGATAGGATTTTTCTTTAGATTGTCACGATTTTCTAGATCTTTAAAAAACACACACTATCAAGATAGGATTTTTCTTTAGATTGTCACGATTTTCTAGATCTTTAAAAAACACACACTATCAAGATGGGATTTTTCTTTAGATTGTCACGATTTTCTAGATATAATAAAACCTACTTTAATATTGTTGTTTAGTTTATATTTTAATTTAATTTCTACATTTTTGTATTGAAAAAGATTTCTTGATGAGATAACTTCTTTCTTTTTTATTCGTGAAGAAAAACAAACATTCCTGGTTTACGATTAATTTGACAATGTTTAAATTCTTCCTACTACCATCATAATAAGCGGAAAATGTTGCTTGAGGAATGATAAAGGACTTGCTAAGAAACTGCTAGGCAGAAGATAGAACTTACGAAGCCTGGGTGGGAACCCGACGCTTTGAACCGCTCGACCATCTAACTAATATTAATATTTTTTACTGTTTCCAATCGGAAAAGCTTTTTTTCGTGAATACTCAAAATTTTGAAAAAAAAAAATATACTTCGTTATTCTAGACAGTAAAAATGTTTTTTTGGCGTGTTAAATACTCCGATGAAAGTCATTACTATTAAAAATTCCGGAAAGTGATTTTTCCGACACATTTCCCCCAATTTTCAGCACGTAAGGTTTCACTGAAAATTGCCTTCACCACGTATTACGCTGAAATCTTTCTATGACTGGTGTTCGTTGTTCGTGTTTCTGTATATCTGTTCCCTGAATGCTAATACGGGCACGTTCCCGGAACGCGACATGATACAAAAAAAATCCCTTTGCTCCACTTCTCAGTCAAAATATTCGATTCATTGAGAAACTGTTGCTTTTTCGGATACGATTAAGATCGGTAGCTATGTATTTTAATGAAATAAAATCAATAGCGATATTTCAAATTTACATTTATTTACATTGCCGAGCTTTCCGAAAACGTGTTTTAACATTTTAAATTTAATTCTTTCACTATTATATTACGAGGGAAATAAATTATCTTGTGACCTTTTGTTTAAAGATTTCTGGGTGGAGGGTATTTTTTCCTCGGAGCATCTTCCATTGAAATACCGATAGAACAAGGATAGCGACGTTCCTGACGTTCTAAAGCCTCTCCAGACTATCTATTTACCCAACGCGTGTTCTACAAAAAAAAAACTCTGTTAAACAGTTTTCTCTTTCCTTGTTATAATATGAAACTCTTTTTAATTTTTACATAATACTTATAATTTTAAATGGTTAATATACTTTCATTTTATTGCTAAGTTGTATTTTAAAACTTCAAAATTATTATACGCAAGTATTTGCGATAAATCTTTAACAAAATAGAGTTTAGTTATAAAATCTACTTTGATATGGATTTATATATTTTTTTGTATTTATGTACCTAGTCTTGAATTTATGATTTACATAGTGAAAAAATCTCTTGACTAAATACGGTTCCAGCGATAAAAAAACTCTCGCGTGCCGTATTAAAAACACCAACGAAAAATCTTTTCACCGAATAAAACAATAAAGCTGCCCAAGTCCTATCGTATTATTTTTTGTTTTCTTGAACAAAAACCTTAAACATGAATAATGACCTTTTAAACGTTGCATCGACCTGGCTCCTGGAAACACATTAGAGAAGTCATTAACAAAAATGTAATTTAACGAGCAATGATTTAGTGTAAATTAACTTTTGTGAAGGCATTCTCGTCTTGTGAATTATCGGAAAATATGTCGGGGCTTAATTAAAATATTCACAAAAGAAAATATGAAGAATTGAATTTTTTTTACTACGGGAAATTTTCTCTACGACTTTAAAAGGCGTGTAAAAAAGATGAATTTACATAAAATACGTATTTGCC
Organism: Drusus annulatus; assembly: GCA_022651775.1. Classification (NCBI taxonomy): domain Eukaryota; kingdom Metazoa; phylum Arthropoda; class Insecta; order Trichoptera; family Limnephilidae; genus Drusus; species Drusus annulatus. The sequence goes on from JAGWCC010000807.1 coordinate 64,255, forward strand.
TCAAATTTCTGCCAAAACGTATGCAAGGTTATGTGAATTTGGCCTTTAGAAGGAATGTAGGATATAATTACTTGGAATCAATACGATACTAGTCCCGTAAACTACCCAAGTCAAAAAAATTATATTATTCCTACATCTACTCGTATAATTCAAACTATAATATTCCCTTTATTTTTTTCTCGCAACTCGTGAAAATCCTTAAAAATGGTTTAATTTTATTTTTTATAGTAAATACCGCACAAGAGTCGCAACTGCTCCCAACCGTCTAAAGCCAGTGAGACTATGGCCCAATCGGGGTGTGATGTGAGACTGTAAGTAGTGGGGAAGAGAAGGAGATGGGGAAGGGAAAGGTTATGAAGTACCTGGCTATTCAGATCTGGTCACCAAACACGGCTAAGGTCATTTCAAGCAACGTTTCGATTCTGAATGGTGGTCTTTCACCTAGGCGATACTTGTGAATATCTACCACTCCGGAACGTGCCGCAAATATATAACACAAATATATTATCTTAAATGAATTAAAATGTGTCTAAGACACATTTTAGAAGTTATTTGCGCACGCCGGGTTTTAACCCGCGACCTTTGGATTCGTAGTAGAGCGTCTTACCACTCGACCATGGAGACAGTCAAAATGGATGGAACACCACATAACTCTGGCATTTTACAAACTCGTTTTTACATCCACATTTATACTTCTTCTCGATATACTCGCTTGTTACTCCGATGCATGACAAGACTAACTCAAGCATTTTATTGAATCAATCGTATCATATCTTCTTTGCATTAATTTAAATAAATAGACGATATATTATGAAAACGAACTTATTACAAAAAAGCTCTGAAAAAATCTAGTCCAGTGATTTCTCTCTGACAAATGAACGCGAGCACGCAACGGCCTGCCCGTGGTAATTTGGTAAAGTAATATTAGATTTAACGACCCTTACGAACTGTGATCCCCTGCGAAGCCTTTGCTCCCTCTTTCCACCCCTTCCCTCCCACCTCACACATTAATCATTACCATTCATTTGTTTGTCGTTGATTATCTACACATTGACCGTGACGGCGCGGAGGTTGATTGTATGGGACACTAATACTGTACTTCAAATTATGGCCACTGATGGTTGTGATTAGAAATTTCGTATTAGCTTAAAGATTCTTAAACTTTTTTTTTTCAGTTTTAAAAGCACTTCATGAAAAATGAAAGTCTACTATTGCGTATTATTTATTTCTTATTATTTTTATTTTATTTTATTTTAGAAAGCAATCACTTTGTATTTAATGAAAATGAAATAATAACTATGTATAACCACAGATTTTATTTTATTTTTTACGAACGACCGGTTTCGCTTAGCCTAAGCATCACAGCGGTACAAAATTAAACTAATAAAATTACAAAGTGTGCGGTTATATATACATACAGAGGGAGAACGCAATATAAAATAAAATATGAGAACAGTGAGAAAACACTCATCTTATTGAAAAATATCATACCTTCAATAAAAGCACCGGTGCTTATATTCACCATAAAAATGGTCATGTCAACAGAATTAATAATTTAGAAGCACTAAAAATAAAAAAGCCATTCAAATTAATAATCATATTCGTAATAATCAGGTAAGTTTGTCCAGTATTTAGGTATATTCCCTGTAAAGACATAAAATTTATCATTATTCTTTAATCACCTTCTCAGTTGACGTTTTGTCTCTTTCAATTCATATTATCTGTCTCTTTCTCTCTGTTCTTTTGTTATAATTTAAATGTTATTATATTGTTTTCTCACTGTTCTATTATTTTATTTTATATTGTGTTCTCCCCCTGTATGTCTTCAAAACCGCACACGTTGTATTTTTTGTTCAGTTTAATTTTTATCCTGGTGATGCTTAGGCTTAGCAAAACCGGTCGATCATAAAAAATAAAATCTGAATACAAAGTTATTATTTCATTTTCATAATTTACTTCTTACTGCTTATTAATGCTGATACTAGGTTTAGCTTTCAAACCACATTAATGCTTTTGAATAATATATTGATCCTACTTTTTCTCTCTATATGTACCATTTTTGTTATTTGGAATTTGTTTTAAACGGCTTTGTGAAAATCCATCGAAAGTGTCAAGAAATCTCTAGTACACGTGAAATAACCGTGAATAATTTTGTCATGTGCTGGTATAACAATCCGCCATTATTCTCTTATATGAGCCATTGTGACGAGGTTTTCCCTCCATCCTTTCACACCCCCTCGCTGTGCACTTTCCGTTTCCTCCCCCACCCTCTACCCGCCCCGCCCCTCCCGAGAAGCCGCACCGTTTTCCACTTCCTGTTTCAACAATGATTCCGTCATCCTGGCCGAAGAGGGTTCTAATGCTTTTGTGTGTAAATCTGATAGGAATCTGCATGAAAGTTAAATCAAGTCGAAGCTCATGTTAATTCACGGTAAAGGTGATAGTTAACCATTCAAATGCCACACAATCTGTGATCGCTTGCTTCGTTTCACTTTGTGCGGAGTCACTGCCATACAAAAGCAGCTGACTTAATTAAGCTCAAAGCATCCATTACTTAGCTTTTGATTGCAAAGTTTTCCTGAACACTTCTTCAGTAGATATAATTCTTAGGCGTTTCCATGTGGTCTGTATACAAAATACAATACGTATTACCACGATACGCGTATTAAGCCTTGTGCTAAAATAAGATGGATGAGGTTTTATAGGTTTATGAGTGGATTTTATATAAGAAATGAGCTTTTTATTTAGTAGCAATACTTGTTATTTATATGTGTTTAACTGTGTAGGCCTTAAATCTTATAATTGCAGGTGCTTTTTATTTCGAAATCAAATTACAACTCTTCTAAATTATTAAATAACTCAAGTGCTTCTATTCAGCCTCATTTTGAGAAAGAAAGTTTTTTGTTTTATTCATAATTTAAGATAGAAAAGTAAATCATTTTGGAACTCAAATAATTAATCACTTCTCACAAACAGAATACAACAATTGAGAATATCGTTTTTTTATCATTTCGTCCGCTTTTCCCTTCTCAGTGCGTATTGTCGTACAAAACAAAAGACTTCTCTTTGCTGCAATCATCAATCACCAAACCCTCTCTAATGTGTCCTCGAGGCTCACAAAACCTCCTAAAAAAGCAATCCCAATGAACCAGAACCAGGCTAGTCCGGGATCCTATAAAATGCAATAAAATCTCAAGGTACTCCTCGAGAACACAGGTGCCGGTGAAAATGTTATTCCAATTGGACCTGTCTTTTTTTAGTGTCCGTTTTATTGAAGTTGACTGGTTTGTGAGACTTATTTAGCTACGCACTATCATAACAAACAAACTATTAATGTATCTGTGTTACTTTGATTATTCAATTGTGATCGATAAAGGGAAATTATAGTATTTTCATGAAATTGAAATACATTAAAGGCATAGAAAAAAGTGTGATTCTCTTACCAAATATTTGACTAATAAACCATAGTTTTAGAAAGTTATAATTAGGTACTGTGTACATAAATGTTTCTAACTCACGATTTAGTGGGGAAAATACAATAAAGGTTTTGGTAAAACATGTAAGGATCACGGAAAGTTCACATGTTAAAATGTAAAAGCTCAGCACCCAAAAATGGCGTAAACATCACTTTGTAGCATTCTAATACAGGCAATGCTGCACATGATTTATCAGTAAATTCTACATAAGCAGTTAGAAAAATGTCTAAGGTTTCCTGTAAATACAAATTTGAAGCTGTAATCTTGTAATTTCTATGAAAAACATACTGAAACGTCAATAAAAAGTAATGTTTAAAACCAGCGAAGGTATTTTATCCAATGTTCCAGTGTGCAATTTATATAGAATTTAAAATAATGCAGTAAAATAATGTTATTCACTGGAAACCTTAGACATTTTCCTAACTACCCGAATAGATTTTACAGATAAATCACGTGTAGAAAGCTTGTATTAGAAAGTCAAAAATTGAGTATTTTGGGTGCTGATCCTTAAACTCGTATGAGTTTTACTGGGACGCTGAGTACATTCCGTTTTCTTAACCGAATTTCCATATATTGATATTCAACTTTTTGTCAATTGATTATTGTAGGTACACGTAATATCCAAAATATGGCGTCAACAGATCGATTTCGCAAAGTATGGTTATTGGATAAATCCTCTTATTTTCCTGTTAGATTTTTACTATGCAGGAGTTTCTGAAATAATATGGGACGAAGAAACAATGCGACTAACAACAAATATTCCTAGAACCTACTAACGTCTGCGTGGCTCTTTCATACTTCAAAGTGAAGTTGCCATTATGCACTTCAAAGGGCTTAAAGGGTCCTTAGATTGGTTCGCCGTCGCTCGCTACAAAATAAGCTATTTTTCTCTAACGTCTTACGTGGCCACCTTGCCTGGAACCACCTGAACACTTCGAATTCGCATACAATATAAACCTATTTCAATAAGCGGTTTACTCAAAATCGTAATTGAAGCAATTTTTTTTAAATAATTCCCAAAAAATATTTTTAACCACCTTAAAACCGAAAGCATTACCAAAAAATACCTATAGCGGAAAACTTTTCCAAAAAACACATTTTTTAACTAAGCTAAAGACATGGTCAACGTTAAAATTGTTCATATTGAATTAATTGCCTCACGCTTACAACAAACTCCCACCACAGACTGTAGCCATCACCAATATGTATTCGTTTAATCAAAACATTACTAAATGGCTGATGAGTAAGAACCGCAAGGAAATTGAAGACCTCCTAAAATAGCACATGAAATTCTTCACCATGACAAACTAAAACGTTGTGTAACAAATATCATTTTTTTTAATTATTCTACTTGTACTTACTGTCACTTACCTCAGAACAGGTTATTATAATCTAGTGAGGTAGGTAATGTAAAAAAATAATGTAAGAAGTAAATTATAACAATGGAACAGAGAGGAAGAGACAGATAATATGAATTGAATGTGACAAAACATCAACTGAGAAGGTGATTAAAGAATAATGAGAAATTTTATTAGTTTACAGAAAATATACATAATATTGGACTACTGGACAAATTTGACTGATTATTAAGAATTTGAATATTAATTTTAATGGCTTTCTTTATTTCTAGTGCTTCCAAATTATTTAATCTGTTGCCATGACAATTTACGTGAAGAATATGAGCATTGGTGCTTTTATCAAATGTATGATTTATTTGGATTGCATAGGCCGCCAGATTTTATTTTTTACTACACGTTTACAAAAAAGTTTTGGTTTTTACTCATCTATCATATCAGAGCGGCCAAACTGCAAAAAACTAATCGTTTGGACAGTCCTGAATCGGCTTGGTCGAAATTAATGCATGAAAATATGGCGTGCAAACATGCATACCGCTGATTGGCTTACCGAGATTGTGCGTTTGAGTCAATATTTACTAAGCTGTTGCAAAGCTTTATCGCTGGAAGTACCTCTTAAAGGTGTTTTAATATTTGATTAAATGACGAATAGTGAATTTGTCCAGTAGTCAAATATTAGTTATATTTCCTGAAAACTTATAAAATTTATCATTATTCTCTAATCACCTTCTCAGTTGACGTTTTGTCTCTTTCAATTCATATTGTCTGTCTCTTTTTCTCAGATTATTTGTTTTAATTTAAATGTTGTTTTTTTGTTTTCTCATTGTTTTGTTATTTTATTTTATATTTTGTTCTCCCGCTGTTTGTACGAGGCCTGTTCAAAAGAAGGTGAATTTGAATTTTCTCGGGCTCTGTACATTCGACTATCGATTTTTTTTTGTTGTTATGTTGGTATACATATGTTTATTATATGTTAGCATTATCAGCCATTTTGGATTAGTGGTTTGTTTTTGACAACTGGAAAGGTTAGTCACGTTTTTGTGTGTTCTTCGATTTTTTACTTTTGAAAAAAATGGATCAAAGAATATGTATTAAATTTTGCGTTAAAAATGGAATAAAGTGCTCCAACGCACTCAAAATGTTAACTGTGGCATTCGGCGAGTCTACTTTGTCTCAAAAACGTGTTTATAAGTGGTACAAGCGCTTTACAGAAGGCCGAGAAGATGTTAATGACGATGAGCGTCCTGGAGCTGTGGAAAAACAATTCACGGATTTTATTCTTTGATCCATTTTTTTCAAAAGTAAAAAAATCGAAGAACACACAAAAACGTGACTAACCTTTCCAGTTGTCAAAAACAAACCACTAATCCAAAATGGCTGATAATGCGAACATATGATAAACATATGTGTACCAACATAACAAAAAAAAAAACGATAGTCGAATGTATGGTACACAGCCCGCGAAAATTCAAAATTCACCTTTTCTTTTGAACAGGCTATGTATATATAAGCGCACTCTTTCTATTTTTTGTTTAGTTTAATTTTGTACTCTAATGATGCTAAGGCTAAGCGAAACCATTAGGTCGTAAAAAATAAAATAATATTCGTGATCTTTAACATGGTTCTTTTTTCATTTATTTAAACGGTTTTTTTAATAAAATAATGCGTAACATTTTTTTATATTTGCATTATGCTCATGAAATTTCCGTTGAACGCGTCGAGAAATGTTAGCCCAAGGCACAAACAAGTTCTCTCGCTGGGGGCTCGGCAGATGATGGAAACGCCGTATCAGCAAATCCGCTGGGCTTTTATTCTTCATATTCCACTTCTCTTAACTTTCGTTATGCGACTTTTATTATTTTCCTTTACGGTTTATGAGGAAATCGCTTTTGCCCAAGTTTTCCCTTTACGGGCCTATAGATCTGGCTGCGAGTTACGCGGTGTATGGTGTACGGTGTACGGCGAGCGCCCCTGGGGTGGTGATCCCATTATGGAGAGAATTTGTCACACGGAAACGGTTGTAAATCGAGAAAAGCAAACGAGGCATTATTTTTTCGTAAATATGAGTTTCTGTGCGTGAGGAAAGTGCGCCATCGAAAATTTACAAGAAATATGCATTTTCTTCATATAAGCTCATTTTCTTTTGGCATGGAATCTATAATATTTTATGCTATACACTTTTTAACTTTGGCATCTTTTCTTAACAGCAGCATTTCTTGCATAGTACTAAATAAATGGTAGTAGTCACTGCAGAGAGAAACCGATAAACGTGTGATGTATATCCCTTAGGGCCCGAATACCCCAATGAAATACTTTTTTAGTTTTGCAGCTGTTTCGACGTTTAAGGTCATTATCAAACTGTCCTTAACTGGTACAAAACGCTGAAACAGAGTCACTAAAAACAAAAACTAAAAGCAGAACTAAATAATAATAATATTAAATTTAATTCAATTGAATTGAATTGAACTTTATATTTAGCAGTAGATCGAGGATTGAGGATCGCGGATCATTGCATGAAAAGATATTATTATACTGATGAGGTTAGCCTAGGTGTTTGAATTAGGGCGATTCTGGTATTTATGGATATGATATTCTGAAAAGTTTTGGGTTTAGCTCTGAACTCTGTAGAGTTTTTTTTATTAAGTGTACAATTTTGCTTTCGCCGTTTTTTTTTCAAAATTCAAGGCTTTTTTGTAAAAAAAACTGGTTTTAAATTTATGATTCAAAGTATTATCCATCGCTGGCCACTACTTTATCCCATCTTTCAAGCAGCGTACGAATCCCGTGTTGAAAAAACTGGTCATCTTTTGAAGCGATCTACGAATCGATTCATTTTTTTATTCTTCATAAGTACTGGTTAGCCAGGTCGTGTGCCACAAATGTGATGGTTAGAGGGAGCAACGTCTGTAAAATACGGCGGGTGGGGTAAAACTTCCCATTTCAACGTTTCCAAGTATGTCTTGACCACTTTCGCCACATGGGGTCGGGCATTGTCATGCTGCACCCCCCGCAAATGAAGAGAATTCGGCTCCTAAACTGACATTTTCAATCAAGAATAACTTTACGATCCAGACACAAATCGACTTATGTTTCTATTGGTTTATGTTGACAGATGCTTAATTTTATTTCTTTTAACCACTACTTACCGCTAAAGCCATCTTTAAGAAAACGGCGGAAGCAAATTGTATACCTCATATTATTCTCAGATCATCAACTCTTCGTTTAGTTCCAAAATAGTAGTGTCTTATTCACAATTTTTATAATTTCTTTGTTTTTAACTAACAAATAACTTTTTCCCAATATCAGAAATCATCTTGTAGTAGATTTCATAGAATATAAACGTAGATATCATGTATTGTAATGCTACGTAATATTTTCTCATCTTCATATTTAATCGTCCACAATATTTCATCGCTTGTTTCTACACATTGAAAGCTGTCATCAGTACCGCATGCGAAGAACGCATTCGTTTATAAGTGCACATTTGTCAAACCTCCTCAGATCCGCCTGAAAGTAAAACGCAAAGTTCCCCTTTTGTTTACCGCAATTTAAATTTCCCATCACTACCATCTATTACTGTTGTGATGCTGTATTTTTCAGGCAAGATGAAGCCTCCGATATATGCATTTACGTCGTGGAAAGCGGAGGAGAGTTATGCAATATATTCCAGTGGTTATGCACTCCCGACTATATGGAGTCCATTAAGCCTGTCAGAATAAGATTGAATTTTTCTCGCCAGAGCATGTAACATCTCAAAGTTTCATTTTTTTACAAATAGTTCACTTCAGGTTCACTATGTTGTTAATTTCAGTGAAATCGTTAAAATTTCCTTTGCAATTCACGTTTTTATTTTTACGTCTGTCTTGTAAAATTGAAATGACGAAGTTTAATAGGGAGCTAAGGAAATGAATGCAGAAAAATGTAATTTTATTTAATAGACGAATTTAGATAACAGCAAACGCTAAATGACATTTGTGATTATATAAATTTCAATCCCTCTGTAGGAACGTTGCACACACCTCGCATTTTATTAAAAATAATTACGCCGATCGTAAAAAGCTACGTGAATTTAACTTATCTCCGTGCAATCCCTTGAAATATGCGCCGTGAGAATATACAGAGTGATCCATCCTCTTCCTTCCGGGGAAAATTACTCCCTCCCCCTTTCTGCCATGATATAAAACAATTTACATTTTGATGTGACGACAACGGCGCCGTAAAGTAGAAATTGACACAGTTTTTCTTCATTTCCCCGCAGCGAGCTGCTCGTACTCCCCGTTCCCGGACCCGGTTTCTTTTGTATTTCGGCTTATTGCCTTTTTTCACCTTGCCTTTTCTCATTCGGTTGTAAAAAGTTATGTTAATGTCTCGGTAGGTACTCTTTGTCAAAAATAAGACAAGTGAGCCGAGCGCTCGTCACTTGTAAATTGTTCTCTACCTTGAGTAAATTGAATGGCGCGAAGAAATGGAGATTATTCGAACGCCGAGTGGGATATCGCGTTACGGGAGAGCTTTCAATTAAGCGCGTTATTGATCGCTTTGAAACGTGGTGCCACATTCCTTCAAAAATCACGCAGAATTTATAGGCAATTACCAAATGTCGAGTTTATGTCGCTACTCCAAAATTGTAATAACATTTTCTTCCACATTATATTTTTGATGCTTTTGTATAACCAAACCGTTTTATTGTTTCAGGTAAGACAAACTGCGGTGTTTTCCCTAATTTCGATGAAGACTTTTGAAGTCTCCGAGTAAGTACCTTATTATTTTATCATCATTACCTCGTGATTTTAATTTTATTAACCCACATTTTTTCAATGAGTCTTCCGAGAGAAATGCTTTCCTCCAAAAGGTGAAGAAGACATTAAAATCTCCGTTAAAACAATAACGTCAGCATTTAGGAAGTCAAAAAAATATCGTTAATGGATACATTAAAAAGAAACAGGGCAGAAAGGCGCTGTTTTTCCTCTCCGGCGGTTAAATTGGAGTCGCTTAAATACGAGAACATTTCGGATAGCCATCCGATGTTTGCGAAGAACCTTTAAACAAAGTAATGACCTTATAAAAACTAATGTCGGCATTATTTTCTCTCATAATCGGCAGAATACTGAATTTTATGATGAATTCATTATGATTTTAGGTTGATTGCTCTATTTTCTGGTTAAGTCACCTTGTATTTTACTTTCGTAGTACGCAAATAGTTATATTAATTGGATAATTTTTACTAACCATTTCTAGGAAAACGCTATAAAATTATTCAAACAAAATGTAATAATAATATCGTACAAGACAACACATTTTATTTTATTTTTATGACCGACCGGCTTCGCTGAGCCTAAGCTTCATCAGGGTACAAAATTAAACTAAACAAAACATACAAAGAATGCGGTTATATATAAATACGGACAAATGAAGACACAATTTAACACAAAATAAGAGAACAGTGAGAAAACGATAAAGAATAATAATTTTATGTGTTTTTATGTTGTTTTCTCACTGTTCTCTTATTTTATTTTATGTTGTGTTCTCCCTCTGTATTACCGCACACTTTGTATTTTTTGATTAGTTTAATTTTGTACTCTGATTATGCTTAGGCTAAGCGAAAAAAATTAAAATAAAATCTGTGGTCCTATACAAAGTAATTATTTCATTTTCATTAAATATGTCAAACCACAAAGAGTTTGCTTTATACGAAAATTATTTAAAGTTTTCACATTCTACAAAATAGTACTTTTAATGATTAACCACGCAGATGTTTTTTTTTACTCCAATTATTTTTTTTCCATAAATACTACGCAATACAAAAAAATAATATATGTTCGCAAAGTTATTTTCATAGCGAATTTTATTCATCCTCTTGTGCCAACATTTCTCACCGCTTCCGGCATTTATTAATTTGCATTCTTCGCATTAATTTGTTGTGTTATAGAATAGGTATCTCCTTTCATGCTTAAATTGAACAAGAAACCATATAAACACAAGGCAAACCTCGGAATTGTCTCTTCTCTCTACGCTCCTTGTTCCTCGTGCATCAATCACTCTGCTCCTCCCCGTGGTGATTGGAGGGTCCTCTCCTTTTGTCGTAAAAGTATTTCATAATTTGAAGTACCTCCGTCAAGAATCACAATACAGCCATTCGAAGTCTATTCTCTCGCGTAGGAGAATACTATTCTGAATAAGGTTGACGGGGATGTCTAGGCTTTGTGTAATAAGGGTTGCGTAATAACATAGCAACAATTATTTGTAATTATATTATACATAATAAAATCATCTCAATTGCCCTTGAGATGATTTTCGTTCACGAAAAGGGCGATATAAAAATCAGCAGAATATAAATAATGAAAATGGAATAATAACTTTGTATTAGACCACAGATTTTATTTTCATTTTTATGACCGACCGGTTTCGCTTAGATAAGTTGTTTCAATAAAAAGCACCGGTGCTCATATTTTTCACAAAAATGGTCATGGCAACAGATTAAACTATTTTGAAGCACTACTAGAAATAAAGAACGCCATTAAAATTAATAGTCATATGCTTAATAATCAGTTAAATTTTTCCAGTAGTCCAATATTAAGAATATTTTCTTGTAAACTAATAAAATTTCTCATTATTCTTTAATCACTTTCTCAGTTTGACTTTTTGCCTCTTTCCTTTCATATTATCTGTCTCTTTCTCTCCGTTCCTTTGTTATAATATTTATTTATTTATTTATTTACGCCCGTTACAGGCTTTTACATACTTAAACTTTTTTTTTTTTAAACAACAACCTCATAAGTGCAAAAATTTGTAAAAAATAAATAAAAAAGAGTATTGAATAGCAGATACAAAAATAATCAATAATATTCAATAAATAACTCTTTGTTTATTTTAATGTTGTACCCCGAATGATAACAACTGTACTAAACTAAACTTATAGTTTGATATAATAATATTAAACGTTATTCTACTGTTTGTTCTCTTATTTTATTTTCTCTATATCTCTGTATGTATATATAACCGCACACTTTGTTTATTTTAAGGTAACACCCTTATGAAACTCGGGTTAAGCGAAACCGGTCAAAGTTGTTGTTTCATTTTCACTGTAGTGAAATTCATGTACACCAATAGTTGCTTTCTTTTTCTTTCGCCATCTGGCCCCGAGTTTCAAACATGGTCTTTCTTCAAACGTCTCTGCATTTTCCGATTCTTTGTATTTCTCACTACCCAAATTCAGTTGCACGTTGTCGGGACATCTCTTTTGTAAACGATCTCCGTTCTCTTCCCTAGTAAGAACGACGTTATAAGATCGTTGAATTACACCTTCCATCCATTAGTGGTGCCACATGCCTAGCATAATTCAATTTAAGCGTAGAGTTTAGGACAGTAATGTCAGCTACCTTTGTCTTGATCCTAATCCACTCATTAGATTTTTTTTTAGCAAAGGCACCCCTTACCAGGTATCTTTTCGCAACTTGGGTGGTGACTTAATGCGGTCACTTACACAATCACATCGCACCTAGTTACTTTGGAAAGAGCATAAGTAACTTTCAACGCCAAATTAGAAAAGTTATTCATAAAACCTCACCAAATATCAGTCAACATAGCCCTTTTAAAATGACACGTACATTCATATATATGAGTACATACGCATCAAAGCGAGCCTTTAATTATATAAATGAGTTTAATCAAGAATACCCCAACAAAAGCAAATCACTCGTTTGAATACCACATCAAATTTTATGGATTGTTTATGACCTCTTTGAAATTATATTAAACCATTCTCTGCTACCGTTTAATGATCACTGTTTATTTACAAAACGAAAATCCGCTACCCCATTTTAATGAGCTTAGTGCGTAAGTTAGTGGAAGTAGGCATAATCATACAAAAATTGTGTTATCGTTTTATATTGCTTTTATAATTTCGCTCTTTTTCGACAATGAGCCTTCCCGGTGTAATTTTCTTGCCCTTCAGCGTGACAGTAGTTTGTGAATGCGCTTTTGTTTGAGACGGCAGACGACGGCGGCTTCTCTTTCCCCACCCCAACAACCTGCGCCCGCATGTTAAGAGTTGAGACATACCAACAATCCAACAATGCCCCTGGTGGAGATGCGAGGCTGTATCCCTGTATCCCTGTGTCTTGTATCTTTAGATCCGCCCGCATCGTGTCAGTGTGGATATATCTTGCTCCTATATTCTGTTGAAGAGATATTGTTTTCGTCTGCAATGTTATCTCACTGGAACTAGAATAAACTTTAAGAAACATCGTATCAAATATTTCGTGAGACAAAATTTGTTTGTAAGAGATGATGGATACATTTAGTTTCTTGTGCAATTTATTTGTTGTTTTTTTGTTCTATTACATGGAGTTGTAAATTCAATGTATTTAATAAAATTCCAGTAGTCGCATTAACCAATGAAGCTTATTAAAATACTCGAAATAATAAACGTAATGTATAAAAAATAATAATAATAATATTTGGATAATTTGGATAGCGCCGTTTTTGTGAAAAATCACTTCAAGGGCGCTGTACAAATCTTAATTTCTACTTAATATTAATTCTTAGTTTATATAAATATACAGCAACATACTTACCTGGCAGGTCACTTCTGGCAGGACACAATCACCATATCATAATAACTTAAAATTTAAAGAATAGCTTAAATTTTTATTTATTTTTATTTTTGTTTCTTTTTTTTATTTCTTAATTATTATTTTTTCATTTTTAGGGCATGAGGGCAAATTTAAAATAAAGTATATCGGAGGTATTTTTAATTTTTCGTAGTGAAGAACAGATAAACCACTAATTTACTGATGTACTTATCACCTACTGGATTTTGCTTAAGTAACTTAGCTTGGTTTTTAATTAACCAACATTTATTGTTTTCATGATAAGTCTAACCATAAAGAGAGATTACTTTGACAAAAACTCTGAAGAGAAAAAGCATCATATCTAAGATTCATAAAATGTTTTTCCACATCGGTTAACATCTTATTTTTTTTTATTATACACCCATTTTTCTGAACCGGAAGAGTCAACATTGCAGCCTCAGTGAGTTTCAATCATCTACACATTTCCGGGAAATCAAATTACGCATATAGGCATTATTCATGTTCAGAAAAATTGCACTGCCATCAATCTTCTGTTTTAAAAAGAGATACAAATAACAACACATGCGTTGAAAAGAAGCCAGTGGATAGGGGGGTTGGGAAGGCGGAACATTCCATCTAGAGAGTTGTTGAGGTGGTGATCAATCTTCCTACACGGGGTTTCCTGAGGTGCAATACTGGCCGAAATTCTTGAGACAATTTCCTAAATTGCTAATTTTGTTTTTTATAAATAAGTGGTTTTACCATTCAGTTAACTTTTTTAAAGAAAACTACGTCATTATAGTAATTCAAAGAAAAATATTATGAAAGTTTAGAGCACCTGTAAAAAATGACGAAGAAAATCTTTTTTTACTGCATTCAGTATGTAAAAAATTGTCTTATAAAAATTTTCTTTAAAATAAAAAGCTCTCAACTGCTTCCTTGTACCTGATATTTTAAGTTTCCGTTAATTGTTAGATTTTGTTTTCTCCTTTTTTCGTATCATATTCTACTGCCTACTCTTCTTCTACCTTCGTTCTTTTTTCAGATTATTGGAAGAACCATTTATTTTAACAATATTGTTAAAATTTTGTAAAGTACCAACATGTTAACTGCAATAATAATAAAAATTAATAGTCATATTCTCAATAATCAGGAATATTTGTCCAGCAGTCCAATATTAGGTATATTTCCAGTAAACTCATAAAATGCATCATAATTCTTTAATCACATTCTCAATTGACGTTTTGTCTCTTTCAATTCATATTATCTGTCTTTTTCTATCTGTTCTTTTGTTATAATTTAAATTTATTTCTCATTATTCTGTATTTTTATTTTATATTTTGTTCTCCCTCTGTAAGTATATATAACCGTACACTTTGTATTTTTTGTTTAGTTTAATCTTGTGCCCTTGATGATGCTTAGGCTCAGCGAAACCGGTCGATCATAAAGATTAAAATAATATCCGTGGTATTATACAAAGTTTTTTATTTCTTTAAATATGTCAAACCATAAAGTGATTGTTTTCTACGAAAATATGTAATAATAACACGTGGATAATTTTTATATCGCCATTTTTGTGTAATATTACCTCAGTAGTTCGGCATTTCCCTATACACAAATTAAAATTAACTATATCTCTCTGACGTACAAAGTGCTGCACGGTTTGATTAACATTAAAACATTTCTATTAATTGGGACACTAGGAGTAATTAAGTAAGAAAAGCACTCCTAAATTGATTATCTGAGTAAATGTACGAACGTAGTATTCATAGATTTAGAGTACAGCGCTTTGGGCAAAACACCACTCAACCGCGCTGTATAAAAGTTAAGTTATTGTTATTATTAGCTACAATTTCTCCTTATCCTGGCCCCGAGAGAATCCCGGATCCGGGCAGCATTTCAGTATCCCAGCGCGAGGTTTCCCGGGAGTCTGGGCGCACCTGGCGTATGGATGTCCTGTCACAGTTGGAGTTTAGTTTATCTCCTCGCTTCCTCTGCGTCCCGGCGCGGACCACCGACTCCCTGTTACCTTGTTTTACAAGCCGCAATAATGCAAACTTTTACCACCCCACCCGCGAATTCCTGGCGTATATCATGTGCTGTGTTTTTATTGTATGCGTAGATTTTTTCATATTTAATGTTGTTAGTTTTTATTCGTGTTCGGAAGTAAGAACCTTGTAACAATGTGGGTTTTGTTCTTAAAAGTAAAATTGCTTTTTGGTTTTTATGTTTAAAAAAAAAGGTAGTTTTTTCTTTTTTTTTAAGTAAATTCCGCACAAAATTCCCAACTGCTCCCAACCGTCTACGAGCTTGTGAGACTATGGCATCCTCAATTAGGGTTTCGTGTGAGGCTGAAGGTAGTGGGGAAGGAAAGGAGATGGGGAAGAGAAAGGTTGGGAAGTACCTGACTATTGAGATCTATTGGTCACCAAACACGACGAAAGCCATTTTGAGCAACGTTTCGATTCTGAATGGTGATATTTTACCGGGGCGATACTTTGAGTATCTACCCCTCTGGGACGTGCCGCAAATATACTTTTTATTATTTTATATGAATAATTTGTGTTATGCCACATGTTAATTAAATAAAAGTTATTGGCGCACGCCGGGTTCTAAACCCGCGACCTTTAGATTCGTAGTCGAGCGTCTTACCTCTCGACCATGGAGGCCGTCAAAGTATTAGTCGTAGTATTTTTATCAAAGGTGCTACAAGGTAAGACACACACTCTTTAGTTTGTCATATAAATATTTTAATTATTGAGTTAATTTATTGAATTAATTTTTTTAAAGATAATGTATTTGCCTGTTATGGGCAAAATTTAATTTTATATTCTCTTGTTTTGAAAACAGGAAATTTTTCACTGATCAGAAAATATGGCCGAAATATGCAACTGCATATGAACATAATAAAATGTATGCATTATGCTTTGCCTTGGGATATGTTGCATAATTCTTAAACCACATGGTCATGCGTATGCTGTGGGTTGTGGCAAATTAACCGTTGAATTCTCATGTCTAAATATAGGTTGGAACTAGGTAGGTAGCACGTTCACTGCAATATTCTGTGGACATGCTAACTGCCAAACGAAGCTCAGCGGAGCACTGCTAACCGTACAAAGTGGCCTCGTGATATCATTCAAGCTCAAAGTGGTTATTTCCAACCACTACTCCGCAAAATAACTTTGTCACATTATGTTCCACATTTTCTCTTTATCAAAACCCGCTTTCCGCTTAACTGGAGCGCAGGTGAGAGCTTTTTCCTTCTGTATTTTAAAGTCGATCGATCGGTGGAAGTCTCGGGTCAAGAGCGTTAACTTTACCGTTTTTCTCTCTCACAAAGGGGGTTTATACAAAAAAGCTTTCATGAACTTGGAAACGACTTTCCCATTATTATTGATATCGACGATTTTCTTATCTCGATGTGAATACCATTGTTGTCCTGTATTTGAGGGCTTGTTTATTCGACAATAAGTTATTATATTAGGTTCGTTAATATTCACCACACATATATATTTATTTTGTGAAATTTTGATAAAATACGATCTTGTGGCAGAGCGGATTATCTTTCAGCCCAAAGGATGTTGGTTCAATGCCATATATGTATATATATATATATATATAAACTCGATATATATGGCATAGCGGATTGATATATATATAATATCAAAAAACATAATTTAAAGACATGTAACTTTCTCACTATAATTAACATTTAATAACAATTCACGATGTAATGAAATGAAAAAATAACTTTGTATAAGACCATAAATTTCATTTTAATTGTTGTGACCGACAGGTTTCGCTTAACCTAAGCATCAGTAGAGTACAAAATTAAACTAAGCAAAAGATACATAGTGTGCGATTATATGTACACACAGAAGGAGAACACAATATAAAACAAAATAAGAGAGCAGTGAGAAAACAATAGAAAAACACTCAAAATTATAACAAAGGAACAGAGAGAAAGAGACAGACAATATGAAATAAAAGAGGCAAAACGTCAACTGAGAAGGCGATTTTAAGAATAAAAAAATAAAAATCAATCGGTCTGTGGCTTATACAAAATTATTATTTCATTTTCATTTTGATACTCTATATTTTTTAGAATTAGCAAAATCCTCTTCAGTATTAAGTACTGCCTACATTATTTACTACGAGCCGTGAGTTTTCCAAATACAAGTTGAGTGAATAAATTCAGCCAAATAAAAGCGCATAAATCCTTGCACAGAAATCCGTGTATGAGGTTTACCCCGAGGCATCGGGAAGTCTCCTCAAGCCGGCGGATGCATCTGGATTTTATTATTTCCATCGCGGGGAATAAATCCCCGAACCGCGGCGAGAAACCGCCGAGCTTTTCGTGGATTCAAAACTTCCCCTTAAAGAGATGAACAGATTCACATGTTACTGTTTCTGTTTGCCGGGACGATTGAATTATTAACCCTTAGAAATTTGTATCATTAGATTACCGAATATATTAGGATTTAATTAAATATTTCTTATTTTTTAAGTATTCAATGAATTTGTGAATATTTTTTACTCTCTTTCGTTTCGCTCTTCAAAGACATAGGCAACTTATAAATATGCATTTTTTCAAACTGCACTTGTTGGTATACTAAGAGCTAAGTAATAAATTGGTGTTGGTTTACTGACAAATCTGATACATGTCTTAGCATAAAAAAATAGGGTTCAGCAACTATGCAGCACCTATTTACAACGAAAACAAACATCAAACTGTTGGGAACTTCTAATTTGAGGCAAACTATACAATTTAAAAGTAGTTATATCGTAGCTTGCTTTTTGTTTAAACTAGTTCTGTTTTGCCTTTGTCCTGACGAAGGAAGAGTTCCTTCTAAAAGGTGGACATATAATCATCAAAGTTTTTAAAACCAACATAATTGTTTTATTATTTAGTATACTTATTAAAAAATCCAGAAAAATCACAATTACAATTTCCGACTTAATTATTGCTCTACATTTTTATTACTGTATAACGATTCTTTTCTTGTGTAATGACAAAGAATAAAACATGTTTCAAATTCTCCAAAATAGAGCAATGAGAATTATACTAAAGCGAAAAAGATACTCAAAAGTAGCCAAAATGTCAGAGGAACTAAATTGGCTAACAGTGAAACAGATGCTAACATTAAACACATACGTAAAATGAAGAACAACTTGTTACCAAAATATTTTTCTGACAACATTATTTACAACGTAAATTATAGACATTATACTAGGACATTCAAAGAAATCAGAAATCCAAAAAAAGAATAAAACCAATCCACAAAATAGCTTACTTTATAAAAGGATGAAACGTTATAGTGCCCTGCCGGAAAACCATTAAAATTATGCCACTTAATATATTTCAAAATAGTCTGTAAGAACCATTTAAAATACACTAGTAATATCAAGTAGTATATTAGTTGTAATATTATAGTTAAGTTGGAATGGATTATAATTATATACTTTGTAAACTTTGATGTATAATTAACTAAAATAAAACAAAAAATAATCAGAATCAAACTCATTTTAACGGAAATACTACAAGTACGGAAATCTCTTTTAGACAAATGAAGGCAGTTCAATTCACTGCATACAATAAAAAAGAATGCACACTGGTAATTTTTATTATATTCCATGAATAAATTTCCATTAGTTCACTCGATGAAATTTGTTTTTCCGCATCCGCGTAAAACCTACCGCATAATGAAAAATGCCCGCGCAGCTTTCAGCGATCGCTGTCACCCGCAACTTTGATTTATTAAATACTGCTTTTTTCATCCGGAATAAATCAGACGCACAAAGCAGACCGGAAATACGCCATCCTTGCAGCGTCCAGCCTCATTTCCGATGATCTATCTCTCTGCTCTCCTGCTGCCCTAATGCTAAACAAAAATTGCCCCCCTAAAAGAGCCTGCCGAAGCATATGCCATTTGGAGAAATTACGTGTCCTTTGTCATTGTGACATGTATTTTGTCTTTTTTATTTCCATTTCATTGAAATGAAATAATATATATGTTATAATATTATAATCCATCTGTATGCCTTAAGAATTTAAACATGACAATTCGTTTACGACGTCCCACTTAAAACCTAACCTAACCTAACCTAACCCAACCTAACCCAACCTAACCTAACCTAACCCAACCTAACCTAACCAAACCTAACCTAACCAACATAACGATATAAAATATGATTAGGAGCACTGAGTGAAGCCCTCGATATTATTAAGTATTACTACTGGAACAAAAAAACATGACTATGAATTTAATCAAATAACTATAAAATACGCACTTTTTTAATTCACATTTTCTCCGTGACATCTTCAAGGCAAAATAAAATCTCCAAATACTATTGAAAATTTAAAAAAAAAAAAATATATATATATATATATATATATAAATATATATATATATAATAATATATATATAAATATATATATATATATATATATATATATATATATATATATATATATATATATATATATATATATATATATATATATATATATGTATATATATATATATATGCTAAAGGTGTTAATAGTTAAGGTGTTTTTTTTTAAATACGTATTTATCCTGAGAATGTCTCGGTGAAGACGAAACTAGTAAGTATTTTTTTATATGTTTTAATAAAAAAAGTGAACCAAACCAAATATTAATATAAAAAACACAGAAAATATCTTAATGAGCTTTAAAGCGTTTCTTTAATATTCTTCTTCAACAATTTCAATGCTACTCTTTTTTCATAAATCTATAATCTCGATACATTCTAGTCTATTAGATTCTTCAACAGTCTTTTTGTGATTTTTTTATTTCGTTTTTTCACTAATGATTCTGAAATCTTAAAAAAAATACAATATTTATGGTATTTTAGCATCTGCTTCTGATACCGTACAGTTTAGCAGCGGCCATTCCTAACGTCTCGGAAAAACTTGAAATTATTAGTTTTCTTTGTAAAAGGAAAACTTATTTCCCTTTACCGCTATAAAATGGCGATATTATGATCACGATCGGCGTAGAAATATTTCGGCGAGTTGTGTAAAAACCGTTTTTACCCGTCTCTCGTAAATTTCTCCGCCATTACAGCTTATTCAGATAAAAGATACTCCATGACATACAAAGGCGCCACATCATTATTTATCACTTTGCAACAACTAGTGCCATCTCTTGCCTTCTTGGCCAAGATTGAGGTTGGGCATTCTAGATATGTCGTAGGTAGTTGTTCTCAGTGAAGTCATTATGTGATAACAGTTAAATCGTTTTCAAGAAAAACGGTTTGGACTACTTAAAACTTTTTCTATAACATCGAATGGAAAAACAAACAAAGAGGGAGGGATACGGTTAACGTATTACTTCACAATATTTAAAAAAAACTCCCACTACCACCATAATAAACGGAAAATGTTGCCTGTGCAATTATGGAGTACTTAGCTAGCAGACGAATTAATCCTACGACGCTTTGGTGGGTTCCCGATGCATTTGTCAACTCGGGTACAAACTGGTAAATATTCCAAATTATTTCATTTAAAATAACAATATGTTTATACTTCATTCCCTAGGGGAAGATATTTTCACTGTCGCCCATTTGCAAAATTTAGCTCAAAATAGCTTGAACTGTAGTCAGTCACTATATCCCTATAGTCAAATACTTCTCAACTTCCTTCAGTCACTATTTCCCTTCCCTCCAACATTTAAACTTTTTCCTAGTTGCACGCAATTATAATTCCCTAGTTGCACCACATGTTTTTTTTTCAATTTTTTATTTATTAACCTTTTTTCTGTTATTTTTTGTTGTTTTGATTTAAATATCTTAAGGTTATAGAAGTTTGTGATTAAAATATTAATTTAATGCATTATGTATGTACCTTTCGTAAAATATAATAAATAGGTTGTTCAGTGTAAGAACCTGTTGCCAAACTGCTTTCTTCTTTCTTTTGTAGTTTAAGATTCAGCACCCAAAAATACACATTCATTGACTTTCTA
Organism: Drusus annulatus; assembly: GCA_022651775.1. Classification (NCBI taxonomy): domain Eukaryota; kingdom Metazoa; phylum Arthropoda; class Insecta; order Trichoptera; family Limnephilidae; genus Drusus; species Drusus annulatus. Next base: position 85,644 of record JAGWCC010000807.1, read on the forward strand.
GTACGTGTAATACTACAAATGAATCGTCTGTTAATAAATGATTCATCTGTTAACTATATACCAGTCGTTAGAAACTTATGCAACAATCGTTAAAATTCTTTATGAAATACATACTAGAATCTTAGGTTAAAATTCAAAAATGCCTTAGTTTGGTTTTCAAACTGCACCTTTAACTGACATTTTAGTGTGTTATTCATAGAATTTAAAAGATTACTGTTAAAAATTGTATTTACTGAAAACCTCGGACATTTTTCTAAATACCCATAGAAAAATTACAGATAAATCATTTGTAGTATTGCTTGTATTGAAATGCTAGAACGAAGTATTTATGTAACATTAAAAAAATCTTCAAAGGGTAATAAGTCTAGATTGAGCCGACATTTTAAACTTTGATTATATGCTTCGACAAAAAAAAATACATTCTATCAGGAACAGAGAGAATTAAACCATTAAAACATAAACTGTGCGAGCTAAAACATCTCAAATACGTACCGAATATAGCAAAGAATAACACGAGAAGTGGAGATTGTACGCTTGTTTATGAGACGTTATCGCCCTTTGTACTATCTCCTCTCCCTTCCTGCCTCCCCGGAATAAATCCATTACAGGAATGAAGCGTCGGCCGAATGATGAGAATGTATCAAACCCTTTCCCGCGACCCTTTCCCTACATTGATTTCCCGGACGAGTGACGGAGATTTTACTTGAATAAAGAGACACTTTCAAGATGAAACTGATCGGGTAAATCTTATCGGTAGTTTGTTTTTTTGTTTTATCTGATTTTCCGTAAATATTACCATAAGTAGCCAAGTCTCCTCCATTGAACATTTTCTATCAACATAAGTATGTACCTACTCGCGTATACTTGTGTATGTCTACTAGGTTACCTTTTGGAGTACAGGTTACTGATTTGTGTGTAGCGATTGTCGTCTTATCTGGGGGCTGCCATCTGTTAAAACTTAATAAAAACTTTTTTAAATGTAGACTGATGAAATTTTCATTTTCAATCGACTCGTTTGATGTTCAAATAATATTATTATTCTGTATTCTAAAAAGTGTGCTTTCGTCAATTTATGTAATTGCCTTAGACGTAACAGCGACTGATTGACACATGCATAAACCACTCTAAATTTATATGATAGACAATATCCATGAACAAATGTAAAATATCTGCAAAATTATTTTTATTTAAAACACACAAAATTGAAAGTCATGCCGACAGAAATCGACCAAAGACTACATCAGTTATTTATTTATCTGAAAACTAACGGACTATTGTCCAAGTACAAACAAATATATAACACGAAATGGGAAAAAAAAGGCAACAGAGAAAGAACAGCACATACATAATATTGAATGAAGCAATAACAAAAATAGGACAAAATATACATTAGAACGAACATTCAAATCAAAGCCAAAGTTTTGGCAGAGTCGTAAAGAATGACAAAAATCATTTAGACTGGTACCAGAAATTTCAAGACCATGGCTTGAGTTAACAAGTCTCGACATCCTGGACAGTGGAGAATGATGATGAATTAATGATTGAGGAATAGCAATTATCTGGAATCTACCTCATTATCAGCTTAATAAGTTATTTTAAAACAAAAAAATGGAATGGTTTTATGAACCTGTAACCACTTTATCATTTAATAGTATGTTAGATGTAGTACTTGAGAAATTATTTTCCATGAATTTCGTTCTCCCTTCAGATACTCTAAAGACGTTTTCCCCTATTCTCTCTCACCTTTCAATAAAAATGCGATCCCCATCTAATCGCCTTGATAACTCTATTTATTTTAAACGACGTCTTTATTTTAAATCCCCGTTAAATGCCTAACTTTGCCAACAGATAGATATTGTCTTGAAGCGGACGTACGGGATTAATGAAATTATTTTCCCCCTTCTGCTGCCCGGGCATAATTCAAACTTTCGGCCAAGTATTCTTATTGCTCAACTTTCTTTTGTACAGTTTTCACTTTGCTTGTAATTTTTCCCACAGTGGAGGATAACACGTTAATGGTTTTACTTTTTATGGGGGAGCAAGTGAGTGATACTGCCGCCGCCTCGGGCCCATGAATTTTATGTCCCCGGCAGTTCGTTATTCGTGAATAAAATGTGTCCATTTTTTTTCTTTTCAAGTGTCTTTTTCTACTTGAATAAACACCTTTGTTCTAAGAACCCTCTTTGCATGTTGAAATTAGGCCAATCAGGGAATAAAGGAACAACGACAACTTCGATTTATTTGTGGATTTTGTATGAGTTATTTTTGTTCAAATTAAGAAAGCTATGTAGCCTTTTGTTTACGTTTAATCAATTGTCAAAAGGAAGGTGACAATTAGGGAGTTTTTTTCTAAAAGGTTTTTTTTAATTCGAATTTTCAAAATTATTAATTGTATAATTGACTCACCTTCTTTGTTGCAACTCATCAAAGTTCAAAATTCCTTGCCGTAGACTCAGAAACAATAAATTGCTGTTCCTCAATCATTACTCTACTAACTATGGGTATCACACTCCACTGTCCAAGAATGTCGAGACTTGTTTACTCAAGCCATGGTCTTAAAATTTTTGATATCAATCTAAATTATTTTTATCATTCTTTACGACTCTCCCAAAACTTTGACTTGACCTTGGCTTTGATTTAAATGTTCTTATATACGAGATATTTTGTCCTATTTTGGTCATTGTTTAATTACAATTTATGTATGTTCTGTTATTTTTCTGTTGCTCTTTTTTCTCATTTCGTGTGATGTATTTTTTTGTAATTGGACAATAGTCCGTTAGTTTATAAATAAAGAAAAATAGATTTGTTGAACAGGTGTTTTTCGAGATTAAAAAAATGCATAATTATTAACAACACAACTTAATTCTATGAAGTCAACAAACAAATGGTCAATCAAACAATACCTGATTTGTTCTTGGAGTCACACAGAATGATTAATTAAATCATACTTTATTTGCAAAATGAACTCTCTTTTCACACGATATTGTGTCCATTTATAAAATAAAAATATTACCCATAATACATTCAAATGTCCCATTTGAGTGGAAAAACAAAATAATAATTTTTGTATTCGGCTATAAAAGCAGCCTTTGTGACATTACATTGAATAAGCATAAGGACACTCCCCGGGCCGCATAAACATGGCAGGGCTTTTCTCCAAATATCACCCTTAAACAACAGTACTTCACAGCGCTGCGAAGCCTTCAATACTTATAACAAACAAACCCATGTAAGGTGTTGTAGAAAATATATTTATATTTTATATACCAGTAGGGAATACTCAATGGCTCTTTTGATTTCGTAACGGTCATTGAAAGCGTTTCTTTCGTATAAATTACGCAAATAAAATTGTTTCTAAAAATGCTACACGTATTGTCTCCATTTAACCACCTCAAATGGGTGTGTATGATAAAAACATCTTTAGGGTAATCTTTTTTGTTATAGGCTATTTAATAGTGAAATATATTTAAAGCTTTACTTTTATTTCATGTACTTTAGGTGTATTTTGTTTACAGCTTAAAGTATTTTGGGGTGATTTTTCATCGAAGTAGCTTTTTTTAGTTGATCTGATACAATAACGCTTATTACTAATGATTTAATAAAACAAATATATAACTATGGCCACTAGGTCATGTATAACATTATGACAAAAGAAAATAGGTATATATATATATATATATCATTTTATATATTAAATATATATATATAAATCATCCCTAAAATTTTGAAGTTTGATTTGGATCTCTTACGACTCCCTTATGCAAAGGCAATATTTTGTGCACCGCCGGCTTTAGACTTGTCATAAAAGAAGGGTAGTGTTTTAGTATCGGGTTAATATAAAGATCAGCTCACACATGCGATCGAATAAATCGCTCTGATAAGGCAATAGATAATGTTTTATTGGCCGGTTCGACTTCGGATTCAATCTATCGCGAAGGAGCGTCATTATTTTTTTATGCGACCATTTTGAATGCACATATTTATCGTGTGCCAGCCAGCGTTTTTGGGCGAAGTAATTCAAAGTTTGTCGGCCGATAAACGTTTTATCTACAAAATAAACGCAATGTTTTTTTTAACGTTATCCTCGTATTTTGAGCAAACTCTATTAAATTTTCTCTGTGTAAAATAAAACGGATTAATTGCGCCAGGTTATCTATAAATTCTTGTTCATAAAGAAATTAATGTCGTTGATAAGTTAACGTTGCTGCCCAGTGAAACGCGGTTTTGTGAGGCGGTGGTAATAATTGCTTTGTTTTTCGATAAAGATCTGTTTATTCTTGCCTTTTTTATAACCTATTAAGTCATAGAGTGCCTATAGAAATATTTTATTTTGAAGTTTGTCAAATAAAAGTGGCTACATTTATAAAACACCTCCGCCCAACAATCTCTTTTCCTTTTACTTCAAGGTAGAACTTTTGCTTCAATGAGTATCTCAGCGTCTTAAAATTATTGAAACGCCTGAAATTTCCTCGGCCGTAGAAAAGGGCTAATGCTTTCAGATGAAAACTTGTAACGTTAGCAGCATCTGCTATCTCTGGTAGTTTATGTATTCTTCATTGTCTCCGAAGGAAGGCAACGATAAAGAGACTGGGACCATATTTAATTTTCTACATAGACTCTCACTGGAGACATGGGGGTGAATAAAAATAGCGGAATTTATACAAAATATCAATGATGCGTTTTTATGATCAACTCGTTGAAAAGTTTAACCCCTTGTGTTAAAATTTATTGAATATTAGTTGTTACCCGTGAAAAATCACGGGATGTAACATGACATTCCAAGAAAAAAATATTAGTGCACATTTCAAATATAAAATATTATCTGCTAAAATAAATTATAAGTACTTTATTAGAAAAGTAAGGATTTGAAAAGATTATTATTTTATTTAATCATTTCAATTTAACATCAGTTCAAAATTTGAAAACCTCACTCTCGTACGAATGTACGTACTCACAAAAGTTATTATTTATAGCGAAACGGGAAAGAACCTATTTCAAATATATTATTTTGGTTATAATTTTTTAGTTACAGTTACTTGTTAAGTAAAATAAATATAAAGGTAACATTTTTGGATCATTCTAAAAGCAATTTATGTTTTCAGGGTAAGTTAGGTTTTTGTACTGGCATCGTTTTCAGATCCGATTACCCGCTTAAGCTGACGAAAAATCTCCGCCAGCTTTAGACACTATACCCCCGTGAAAGCTTTTACGCCGGTTTCATTACAAAAAGGTCCGAAACTGTCGGTTACGTATTAATTGAAACTTTTTTGTGTTTTCTGAAATTCTTGCAGCGGAATTCGATTATTTTCCCTTTGTTAGCGAGAAATTCTCTTTACGACAAGATTTTTTGTCTTAATTATAAAACAGTAGTAATTTTTTTGTCGTTTTTACTGTGTGCAGGAATGCAATTCCCAACCGTATCGAGAGAAAGACTTTATATCAAAACGTTGGACATCGAAAATGCTGTTTTTCATTGTTTCTTATTTTATTGTGATTTCGAAACCAGCACTCAACTAGTAATTATTGACGAAATGCATTGCTCTTTAAAAAAATGGAACAAATAATATGGCGTCTTGTCTTAGTTTTTGACAGTTAATTGTATATTTTTGAGATCTGAGGAGCTTTGGCTCCATATAAGATGTAGGTTATGTTGCCACCTCAATTACAGTCAAATAAAACTGCAAATTTCGTGCCGCCAGATCACATGACTCTTTTTTGAGTTTTTGCTGGTTTACGTGATCGAATTTCAAGTTATAAGTTAAAATATCTATTTACATAAGAATTAACTTTAAATTTTTTTATGCTTATTATATTTGATATTAATTATTGAAAAAATATCAATAATCTTCAACGTAAATATGAAACAGAAAAAGCCAGAAAATAAAAGAGCCAAAACGGAAGAAATTGAAAATAATATTAATAATTTTCAATGAAGCATGAAATCGATTAAGAATCCGGTTTCTAACAAGGTCTCGGTGGCTGAATTGACAAAGGCGTTACTCCCGGATAGGGTGGAGCTTCTGAGTACGAGTTTCGGTCGCGACCGTTATTCTTTTATTTTCTGGATTTTGCTGTTTCATATTTACGTTGAAGATTATTGATATTATTTCAATAATTAATAAGATATCTTTCGTGACAACTATCAAGTCAGTCAGTAAGAATCAAGCTAGTAAAATAACTCTCAATTTACCCTACTAGAATTTACTAGAAAATAACTCAACAAGTTTTCAGCTTTATGGATAAGATATTTATTCTAAACTTTTTGTAATAGCTAAAAATCAATAATCTATGTTCGAATAATGTTCACCGTGAACCCAATTCGTTATTAGTTATTACCATTTCGCAGTGAGTATACAAGTATAATAGCTTCAAAGTTAGATAGAAATATTATCGGAAGTACCTCCGCTCAGCCGTCTGCACCTTTATGAGATTTCAAGCGTCGCTGGTTGAATCGTTGAGTACTTCGAGCATGGCGTAGGTACGTTAAGTCCTGGTAGGTTGTAGGTTGTAGGTAGGCACTTGTATGGGAAATGTCCATTCGATATGTTGTCAACACCGCGTGAAAGGCCCGGCCCGCCACGCTTCCGGCAGAAATCAAATATTGGCCGGCGCCGGTTTTCACAGCATTCCGATATTGCTGCAATAGACAATTTTCGAATACGTACCAACACCGCATCGAATGCAATTCACTAGTAATGAATTCAGTGAATCGGTCGTTTCGATTCAAATTTACCGCAAATATGGTCTAGCAATAATGAAATGTGATAATTTATTCATTAATCTGAGTATCGAAGAAAGTGTTATTAAGCGGAAACATCGTTGTTATAGAGATTATCACCTTGTCCGTAAGAACATTTTCCACTTGTTTATTGTGTTTTTAATTAGGGAGTTTATTTTAAGTTAATCAGTAAACCATGAATATATTATTAAATAAGTATCTGTACAGTATTTATAAACAATCATTATTATGAAGGCTAGTCGAGTAAAATGCGCTATGTAAATTAATGTTACTGAGACAATACGACACTTCAAAAACGTTCACGTTTGAATTAATTCTGACGAGTCTGTAACAAAATATTAAAAGTTTTCCGACGAATACACCCAGAACGTAAATAATTAACATTTTAAATTCATAAAATCAACCCTTACCGTTCACATTCTTAGCGTAAAACCTTAACAATATAAAGCCGTATGGACCAAATTTTATTTTTCTATCTGATGAGTTAGTTGCTTCCCGATAAATTAATCAAAAACATTTGAGATTATAGTAATATGTTCATAAGAATCAATTAAAATGTACAGGTCGCGGTAAGCAGCTTTTTGGCTTGCTACAGCAAACTCGACCACATGCCCTTTCTATTCGCCTTACGACAAGCATTATTTTTTTCATTCTGCCGTTCGAGCTACGTCACTTTTGGTTAAGTCGCCGTCCGACAGTGGGCCAATTAACACGTCAAATCTGTGCTTAATGTCAACGTGAATTTTAAACTGGTTTTAACGAAAGCTTTGTGAATTATAATTGTTTCAGTGCACAACTTTAATAATAACATTAGTCCCGTTTGCTGTTAGCCAGTGGGAGTAAGGAATTCATAATTGTAAGAAAGATGTGTGACTGAAGAAATTCGGAAATGCGAAGGAAAGGGAAAGGCAAGGGAAAGGCAGGAAAAGAGGAATGTTGAACGAAGTACTTAATGTTTATAAATTTTAAGCATTTGTTACCATGGAACTCCAACACGAATAAACAGTTTCAAGAATTTCAAAAACAGAAATCCAATCATTAGTATATGGGATGTTTAGGATTTTGTTTACAAATACTAGAAAAGAAAAATACGATTTACGTATTCATCTCGACCGGTTAGTAGCTGAGTAGACAAACGCGTCGGATTCCCATCCGGGTCTCGTGGGTTCAATTCCTCTGGTAGCTTAACCCTCCATTATTGCACAAGCAAAATCTTCCGCTTATTATGATGGTAGTAGGAGTTTTTCAAATATTATTATTAAATTGGTTACTCGTTACCCGGGAATGTTTGTCTTTCTTTTTAAAGAAATAAATCTTAATGTCCGTTTCTTATTTACAAACACAATAATTAATTTTGTATTTTTACATAGATAACATTTTCTTTTTATAAAAATCGTAATTTGCAGAGATTTTGTTCTTCTAAATCATTATTAATCATTTAGATATTAACTTTTGCGGATTTACGTGGGCGGGTTTTGTCATTAAAATTTATCTTTTGGAAAGAAGGCCGCCCGCTCTGGTCACCGTAATTGGCGATGACTAATGGCGGGGCTGGCCATGTTAGGGATGGTATCAGGAGCACATATCGGCAGAGCAGGTGTGGGTAATGTCACGTACTCGTACCTATACAAAAGCTCCCACACTCCCTCAAACAAATACCACACTTAGGCACAAACTGGTGTTATAATCAAATTAGTTGTTTTTGAAATTAATTATCCTAAGTAAATTGTAGGTTTAATTATACAGATTTAAAAAAAATGATTTTTCATTTGAATATTGTTGTTTAATATTATAACTAACCATTTGGGTTGATGGAAGGTATAAATGTTAACAAGATGCACTGAATAAAGAAATCCTAAATGTTTGTTCTAACTGATGTCGACAAATTGAACACGATCTTTCGGACTCCTAGGACCCAGACAGGTCAATAAAATAGATTATCTGTTCAAGAAAGAATCTCTATGTTCGAAACAGTTTGATCAATTTTACCCAATGTTAAGAAAATTTGACCTTACTTTGGGCACACCAAACACGCCCACAAAACACTCCTTTTGATTTACTCTTTACTCTTCAGTAATAAGAAGGAATTACTGTTGTTGCGTAGAGGAATACCGTCGATAAATCTGTTGTAACCTCTCCCTCTTTCTCATTAAGGTGACAGAAAGAGAAGTTACAAAGTAGTTGACCGGTTAGTAGCTGAGTGGACAAACGCGTCGAATTCCCAACCGGTTCAATTCCTCTTCTAGCCAAGCCATCCATAATTGCACAAGCAACATCTTCCGCTTTTTATGATGGCAGTAGGAGTTTTTAAATATTGTCAGGTTATTCGTAACCATGGAATGTTTGTCTTTCTTTCAAATAAATAAATAATAATAATAAGTTATTAAATTACACAAGAACGTTTTTGTAAAAATACTGCTTAATGGCGCTTACGTTCTTCCTTATTCTGCCAATTCCATGTTTCACTACGTAATAAATATTATATTTTTACGGTTGTCTTTTATTTGAGCTCTCAAGTGCTCTTAAGGCAGTAGGAGTTTTTTTAAATATTGTCAAGTTATTCGTAACCAGGGGGGGGGAAGAATACTCAGTGGCAGACTATACATATACTCGTATACAAAGGTTAACCCTTTACCCCATACTGTTCCAAATTTGGAACATAAGAATGTTATCATCGAAAAGGGCTATGTGGGCCATATATGTATTTTATTTTCAGTTAATTCTTTACTGTAAGCTCTGCATTATCATAAATCGAACAGTGCTGCCAGTTACGAGCTTTTTAGTAACTACAGTCGCGTCAGTAAGTTGTCATTTCGGCCATTTCGTGAACGAGCGTGGTTGGGATTGTTCAGTGTTTGAATTATTTTGTAATATTTTAGAAGTGATAATAAATATTAAGATTTTTTTTTTCTACTCCTTGGTGTGGTTGGTATACCTTTAATGCATTGTGTGACAAATTTGGGAATATTATATTATTCGTTATATTGCATGTAGTGCCAAATATGAAAGAAAACATTTATAATAAATAATTTGCAATTCCTTAAAAAATATATATATTATTTTTTACACGATTCTAACTACATTTCCTAACATTTATATTTTTTTCTGGAAAGATTAAAAAGTCCATTCGGTAAAAGGTCAAAGCTTTAATTCGTGTTGATTAATGAGAGACCTAAAAATGGATTTAAATTTATTTATTTCCCTTCAAATTTGAATTACTACTAAAACATTTTAGAATATTCCATAGCTTTATGAAGCCGCTACGTGTTAACGTTTATCGTCGATATATTTTCAGTATCGGCCTATTTCCAGTTTTATTTCAGGCGCTGAAACAATTGACCCCGCTAACACGTGATGGTGTTATTATTATTTGGTCGTGACAAACGGCGGGCCCGCTCTCCGGGGCTGGCCGGTGTCGGGCGCATATCGGCCGAGCAGGTGTGTGGAATGTCCTCCAACACTTATATATATGCCACCAATATGATATACAGGGAACCGCGGCCGGAATCAAACGAACTGCCATAAAGAAACGCTGCCAAAAATATCTAATTTTTACTTATTGAACATATTCAAAACTACATTTACACGTCGTTTAGTTATGTTTTTTTTTTTAAATCAAAGTGAATACCACACTAGAGTTCCAACTGCTCCCAACCGTCAAGAGCCAGTGAGACTATCGCATCCTTAATCGGGCCATATTGGCTGAAAGTAGTGGGGAGGGAAACTAGATAGGGAAGAAGAAGGTTGGAAAGTACCTGGCCATTCAGATCTGTCACCAAACACGGCTAAAGCCAAGTAACGTTTCAATTCTGAATGGTGGTCTTTCACCAGGACGATACTTAGAGTATCTACCACTCTGGAACGTGCCGCAAATATACTGTATATATATTATTTTATACGAATTAAATGTGTTACGACACAAATTAATCAAATAGAATTTAATTTCGCACGCTGGATTTGAACCCTTCACCTCTAGATTCGCAGTCGAGAGTCTTTAAATTTGACCACGGAGGCCGTCAATTTAATCCTCGTATCTCAAAAAATTAAGTTATTTAATCTATGTTCTAAACCACAAGCTGCTTAACTAATAAAATATTCAACCAAAATCCAAAATCTGCAAAATACTTCACTTGGTTTTTTAAAACAACTGTGATCATAACATGTTCTTAAAGAAAATTTTAAATAAAACTTTTTTAATCACGCCAGAGCTTTTGATGACGTGGTCGAGGGGTTAAGACGTTTGTCTGCGAATACAGAGGTCGTGGTTTCATATCCTGGCGTGAGCAAATAAAATTAATTTTCTCAATTTGTTTTATTTCAAATTTGATTCGTATAAAGTAATATAAAAGAGTGTAGAACAAAGTGGTACTCTTAGAATCACCCTGGTAAAAGACCACCAGTCAGAATTGAAAAGTTTCTTGAAAAGGCTTTAGCCGTGTTTGGTGACCAGATCTGAATAGCCAGGTTCTTTCCAACCTTCCTCTAACCCATATCCGTCTTCTCCACACTACCTTAAGCCTCACAACATACCCCAATTGGGGATGCCATGGTCGCACTTGCTCCAGACGGTTGGAAGCAGTTGGGACTCTTGTGCAGTATTCACAAAAAAAAGGTTAATTTTTACTTCACAAGGTGATTTGTCTTCCGCTACCGCGTAGTCCGAAATCCCCAATGATAGTCACAAAATAAAATTGTATGATCTGATATGTGTTTAATGCTATCATTGAACGAATTGTACAATGAAATCATTGAAGGTCCCACAAATCCCAGATTATTTAGTGTTCCATTCTATCTAGAAAAAAAAATACAAATAGTGTAAAACATAACCCAACCGACCGAAGTGCGAATTGTGGATCGTAAAAAAACGCCACGTCGCACAAACCTAAGGGTAATGAATTTTCGCCTTATTTTCCCGCTAATTTTATAATATATCCGCAGAAAATGGCGCTTTAAGGTAGGTCCGCTCATAAATCGTTAGCTAATTGCTTTTTTGTGCGGAGGATGGGTAGTTATTAGTGTTTTTCATTTAGGGGATGATTTAATATGTAGCGCCTTTTATAGAGGACTATTACCTCTAATAGTGCTTCAAGGCTTTGGCAGAGCCCTGAGTTTGAGGTAAGCTCATAAATATGCTGTATCACGTATTGATTTTTCCATAAAACATACTTTTTTGTTGCGTTCATACCGATTGAAGGTTGGCTCTCGATCGTTAGCCAGTAATATAAGAAAGCATAAACAATACATTATTACATTATATTATTTACGGTACATAAATAAGCTGCGCATTGTTGTATAACAGAGTGGTAGATACTCGATGAAAGACCACCATGCTCGAAATGGCGTTTAGCCGTGTTTGGTGACCAGATTTGAATAGCCAAGTACTTCCCAACGTTCCTCTTCCGTGTTTCCTTCCCTTCCCCACTGCCTTCACTCTCACAACATACCCTGATTGGGGATGCCATAGTCTCACTGGCTCCAGACGGTTGGAAGCAGTTATTTATTTATATACTAACGGACTATTGTACAATTCCAAAAAAAAATACAAAACACAAAATGGGAAAAAACAGGAACAGAGGAAGGACAGCACATACATCATATTACAAAAAAGTAATGACATTCAAGTCAAAGCCAATGCCAAGACAAAGTTTTGATAGAGTCGTAAAGAATGACCAAAATCATTTAGACTTATATATATATATATATATTTGGTCCTGGACCAAACAGACGTGCGAAAGCTATCAGTTTGAGACAGAAACTCAAGACATAAGGCCTCTGAAGATGGACAGTGTGATCTGTCCGAAACGTCAGGAGTTAAAAATTCCTTTTAAGGATTACGTCACGCGGGTAAACCGAGAAAATTGTTCTATATATATATATATATATATATATATATATATATATATATATGTAAATATGCATGCTCTTTAAACTCATGATAGGAATCCCGTTTTCACCAGTCATATTTAAAAAAGAATTAAATCAAAATTTAGTTATTAAGCAAATATGAAACATCGTTCATGCTTTTCCACTAATGATTCGATATTCGCCCAAAGCATTAATAATTAAACTAAATTTAAAGAGCTAAATCCTTTTTAATTACACTAATTTGCATCCCCTTTCTTCTAAGTTCCTTTTTAAGTCGATTTTAAATACGGTTTGAAGTTTTTAAATACCCTTCTTCTCTTACCTCCCTTAAAATTATATTCTATAAAAGACCTCTAACAAAATTCTAGATCTTTTTGTAAAATATTTTTTGCAATAATAATAATAATAATAACATAACTTGCGTATATATTCGGTTGCATGAATACGCACACAAAAGTCACATATATATGTGTTTTGTGAGGACAAAACCTTGAATAAGAATAAAATTAAAAAGGAATATCCACCCTTATACCCTGCCGTCCCTTACGAGCCATCCCCCATATGAAATACACCATTTGAAACAATAGGCGGGCCGGACCCGGACTCATTGTGTTCCACTTGCCGACCCATTCCTTGTCAGTTTTACTGCCACCTTCATTGTTTACTCGCGTTTAAAAGGATTCATTTAATTAATCAATGTTTTGCATCGCTTTTTATTTACATAATTTAATATGAATATGCCGCTACGATGTTTTTTTGGACTTGCATTGTTTTTATGTTGGGTTTGTTTTTTTCCTGTAAAAGTATATAATCACTTTTTTATTTAAGATCACTTATTTATTTATTAATATTCCTCATGAGAGAAATCTCCTCTTAAATACAGATATCCTCACAAAAAAAACGTTGGTGTAAAAGTGATTAAAATATTATTATTTTTATAGAGTATTATTTACAGGTCCTTTAAATTGAAAAGCTAACGCTACAAATTGAAACCATCCATATTTGCAATGAAAGTAATCATTTTAATGTATGAAAATTTAGTCAAATGTGTAGACTATTATGCTAGGTAGGTAGACTGTAGAATTTTGATTCGGAATTTATGTTTACGCCTATCTAGTAGGTCATATACCACGCGTACTCGTATATTAGAAAGAAAACACGTAGTTTTATTTTACATCAATCTTACTGTATTCGAATCCAATATCGAAAGATAAAAAAACATTCGATTGGTTAGTTTTGATAATCGAATAATTATTTGTAACAGTGGTTACAATTATATTCTCATTTTATTACCACCTGATCACATATATTTGTTTGAATCAAACCGTTTACTTCTGTAGCGAGAAGCATAATAATATTAACTGCACATAATTTGAGGTTATATGGAATAATTAAGGGCTAACCCGGACAGTATCAGGGTGTACAGACTATACAGTGTAACCCTTATACGACGTACAGGGTATAAATTACCGGACATAACCTTATCTGACCCCTACAGTCGACCATCCCAGCCGAGACCAAGAACGGAATTAGTGAAATCCAACACTTTTGCTCTAACGTTTAGTTTTAGGAATCGCGATAAAATATTCGCTTGATCAATTTCAACGTGGTTATTATTACCTTTCTTACTAAAACGATGACTTGTTACCCTAATAATGTATTGTCTTTCAATATGAATGATAGGAATGTGTAAATAGGTAGTAAACTTAATTAGTAGCAACTCTTCGAATATTTAAGTCGACAAACGAGTTGTCAAACATTGAAAGTTTCACTCGCCTATCCTCCCCGAGCCAAATAATGCAGGAGCTTCGTTTAAGTTGTCACTCATGTGTATCTGTTTGGCAAATAGGCCCGCAGAAGAAACTTTTCTCAAAAGTAGGTCGCGCATTCCCAACAAAGGCAGCTCTGATCATTTGAACAAGTTAAACCAAGTGGTCGTAAAACAAAAGCTGTTTCCGGACTTGGTTTATGGAGAGTATCATCAAGAAGGTCCTATCTATACCGCGTTCCTCCTCTCGGGGCTGCTTCCCGGGCATTTGCGAAAATTTTCCCGGCCTCTCTTTATTTACACTAAAGACAAAAAGGGACAGAGGACTGTCCTTATTATTTCCCATCGGTATATTGTTCTAGGAAACTTTATGCGTCGAGTATAATCCCCGCTATTGTGAAGATTATGATAGAAATTCTAAACTTGAAGATTTACAGACATAGTTTCTCGCAAGGGATGTCTCGCAGTACGGCGCAAGAATTTGCACAATTGAGATGCAGTATTTTGTGTACAGCGGGGGCAAACCATCGCGTAATGGCCAGTAATTTGGTCAAATTTGTTGTTAAACGGAGTTTAACTTTATGATTGCAGTTGAAAATTTAATGTGAATATTTTAAGTTCGGGTATTAAATAGGTCGTTAGGCATTTCGCAGTTAAATTGAAACCCTTATCGTGTTGGTAACTTTTAAATAATATTTAGTAGGTTAACTTCAATGGGCGGGGAAACAGAAAAATGTTTAACAATATAAGATAAAATTACATTAAAAATATATATTTTAACGAAATATTATTTAAAAAAAAAAATTATTGCTCGCATAATCTACATCGAAATTGTAAACTTTGTATCAGTGCGCGTCCTATGGTAACGAGATTATAAACCACCATTGCGAACACAGCCTAAATAATACAACACACTCCGAGCAAATAAGCCGTCAACTTTTTAGAAAGCGTGTATTTTACTTTAATATCTGTTGAACTTTGGTGTGGGAGGGATCGGGGCTGATGGTCGTGGAGGACGTTTCCATGGAAGTAATTAATACTCTCCGTGTGAGGGGCACCGTCCGTGGCTGGGGTACCTCCCCCCCCCGCCCGCTAGGGGACCACTAGCTGGGGGCACCCTGCATCCCGAACTACGTATAGACTAGGGGTGCAAATTCAAAATATTTGCGAATTCTAAACATGTAATGGATGGGTTTGGACACGGGGTAGCCTTACACAGCTGATTAACTCTGTGATTTTTACTTTAAAAAGCTGGTAGAACGATTATTCCTTAAATGAATTATTTTCATCTCTTCTTGGCCACCTAAATTGTAAAAAACTGCATCAATTATTATTTTACTTTCACTCTCCAATTCCTTGTTTCTTATGTTTTTTTTTCGGTAATTTTTCTGCAAGGAATTCGAACTTAATTTAAATACCAATAAAAGTTTAAAACAATATGGCAGTTACCTTGAATCAATTTCACGAAAAAACATGTTCTGGACATTTGTCTAAATAAATTTAATGTTCGACGGTACCTACACTTAGTAGTACCAGTAATAATTTGAAATGTGGCATTCATAACCTGATTCGCAAAAGCTGTAGAAAAACAGGATTTTTCATTAAGTGTAATGAATAAAAACACCATTATTATTTGCAATATAATCACTTCTATTGAATCATTGAAAGGTAGACAATATTTTGTTGATTTCGTTTATCTTATTTATAAAAGTTGGTGTATCGAAATTTTATCCCATTTGAAAATCTTTTCATCGTTGATAGGTAATTAATTTTTAGTGTCTCCGAACAAAATTGAATTTCGCTTTACGATAACCCCATCATCTGTTGAATCATTGCCCTCTTTGGCAAAAACAATTTTGTTTTTATGAACAAATCTACGTTTTTAACGGTGCGGCCGTATACTTTTAACGCTGCCTGTCTCCTGCAACCCCTCCGGGGGAGAGGGGGGTTGGTCCCACACCAATAAACCCCGTATTAAATGGTCCTACGTATGGATGTTGTTATAAACAAAACCGCCCTTGGATGTAGCATCCCCCCGGTGGCGGATGTGAATTTCATTGCGAAGGTTTTGATGAAAACTCACCAACCATGGCGCCCAAATCCTCTACGCTTTTACACAAGTACGTATTTTATATTGTAAAATGTGCATTGGGTACATGTTCTTTTCCAAAATTAGCCTGCTTTTTTGTTCAACTTTTTGTTCGCGTCCCAGCCCGCGAAACGCCTTTCATTTTTTTTTTTTCATGAAACCAAATCTGTTTTTTTTTAATCATATTTTTGCAGAATACAATTTTTAAGCCCACTTTTTTGAGAATAGCAAAAAAAATGTTTACATTCTAAATATGCTTTCCTTTTCATTTTTATTATCATCCAGGGTGGTCGTCTATGACTATTTAATATATTTTACCTACAAATGTATTATTCATTAGAAATATATTCCTTAAGTTTATTTTTTATAATAATAATAATAATTAGTATTTTTAGTTTTAAAACGATTTTTTTTAATGAATTCTGCTATGTAATTATTTGTTTGCGTGACAACAATTTTGCTTTCTTCCAAAGCCATTGTAAAAGAGTTTGAAAAATCATTTAAAAAAAATAATAATTATCATTATTAAAAAAATAAAATAAAATTCTACCAAAAATCTTTAAAATAAAAGAAATGTATTAATTTTCCAATAAGTAACAGGGGAAACTGATATACATACGCATTTTCAATTGAAATATTTGGGATGACGATTTCCAATCATTCGTGTTGCAATAAACATATTGTATTTTATTTTGTCACATAATGTCACGTTGATATTTTTGCATGAAAAATCACCCTTTCGCCTGAAAACGCCCGATGCAGCAGTTTTCGTTATTGACACTCCGTGATCAAAGGGTGTTGTTCACAAGCTAAACCATATACGTAATAAATAATCAACAAAGAGAAATTCAGTATAAAATCATGCGAACGCATAATGGAATCAAAGGGCGTACAGCTTTTAGGGCCGTTAGTACGTGATCGGGTATCACACATTCTATTAGCAATACAGCGGATTTATTGTAAACTATGAAATGTATTTAGTGAGGCGATTGTAGTGATTTGAGAACCTCGAACAAGCGCTCAAATGTATTGATTTATCTAAAAGTCTATTACTTGTATCCTTACCACTCAACGTCCCAACGGTCTACTGAAAACCATGTACTCATCGCCATAAAATATGTATTGTTCTTTTGTTACTTCTTATATGTACACTGTTTTAAGAATCGATTACTTATGATACTTGAATATTAATGTTTTTAAGTAATAATATGTAGTAATAATAACTGTCTTCAATATAATTTCCTTTTCTTTGTTTTAACAATTTTTTCGATTTCTAGACTCTTAGCTTCTAATAAAAAATAAATTAATTTGTTAATGTACACATGCACTGTTATACCCATATCTGAATCTTTTTTCTCTCAAGATTTAAGATAACGATCATAATATTCGATTGTTTTAATTTGTATACATATTTTATTTCATTTTCTCCTTGTTAGTCAGTCTGATTAGCTTAATTGATTTAGTATGAACCGCACTTGAGGTGAAATATCACAAAACTGCGCTATATAAGTTCACTGTTATTATCATTATTCTATTTAGGTTTGGTGTTAGTAATTTAGTGTAAATAAATTATAACTATTTACACTGTTAATTTAATTCGTACGCGTTACGGATGCTATTAAATAATACGGCACAGCATCCTAGTCCTTGTTTTAGATTGCGTAGTCGAGTTGTATATTTTCCTTTTGCTAAAAACGACTGGGGAATATGTATCACAGACGGTTCTTTAGTAATCAAATCTTTCATCGTGCTTACACCTTAAAACTGTTACACGCAAACCATCCCTAGCGAGTTTCTCCCCACACACATACACGCAGTTCATCCCTCCAACCTCGGGGATGTCAGCCACGTGACTGAATTTGCATTTTAATTTTGTCAAAATAATGCATTTTACTGTCTAGAAATCCATTCTGAAAAGACCAATTTACCAGAAAATCTCTCTAACACTCCAGCAATACTTTCATATCAATCAACCTTATATCTCAGAAAAATAACTTGGTAAATAATCTGATCTTTTTTATTCCTGTTCTTTGTTTTGCTAACCGTTTTACTAAAAATTCAGAACTTCTGTTTGGACTTTGACTGATATTGGGTGATACGTCTGCTGAGACTGATCAAATTCTAATTAACTTCAATTACGGCTTGAATTAATTAGACGAGATACGATTTTGCCAATTAAAGTTTCCCTTCAGTTTCGTATTAAAAAACTTTCTGTGAAACGTTTATTCAAATAAAGATCCGCTTTTATTATACCATTCTTGATACTTTATTAAGTAAGATTTTACTGATTGAGTGTAATTTAACGTTATTCGCATTGCTCATAATCCCTTAAATATGATGCGATTTTAATATTTTTATTTTATTTTGTTTCAGGTAAGCACGATTTAAAAATTCTAAAAATAACTGAAGGGTTCATCACGATAACAATTATCGTTTATGAGAATGGGTAAGTATAAGTGTGCTCTTATTTTTGTTTATTTAACGAGTTAACCTTTTATTATGTAATATACATAAATAAATAACCATTTATTGCTGTTATTATCATTTTATTTTACAACTTTGAGGACACACAATAAATACCCTGCCGATTATTTTGAGGTTATTAAAAAGGAGGGATACATTTAATGCGTTAACATCCCTTTTGATGGGCGCAAAACATCCGTGAACTTTAATCGCCACTCTTTATCTGTACTGCATTAAGTGGGTGTAGCAAATTTAACAAAAGCGTCTCGCTGCCACCCCCTTGTTCCTCCCGCGTCCCCGTTAATGCTAAATGCATCACATACCATTAAGTAATGACGATAATGGTGCATCTCCTCTTTTCTTCGCCTTCTTGAGCTGCGGAGATCGTCTTGTGACCCCTAATGACCCACAAGCCAGGGGATGACAAAAGACATTGTTGTTTTTGGCAATCACTCATTTCTTTGCATTCTGATATGAGGGGGTTGGCTTTCGTTGACTTTTTCCTGAACTTCTTATTTCAACGTAGCTGGTAGTTTTTAGATTTTCTTCATTCATTTATTTATCCGTGAAAAATATCAAACACAAAGAAGGCGTCTCGTCTTATTTTCTTAATAATTAAATGAATAATTCAAAGCTCCATAGGTCACGATAGAATGGAATCTGAATATAGTTGCGTTGACTTCAAATTTTCAGCCAGAATATTATTTTAGTACTGTTCGAGAGTTCTTTCTACTTCACGCTATCAAATATCTGCTTTGTAGTTGAAGTATTTTTCACGAGGGCTTTTTAAGTATTTGAATAAGTATCGAGCTTATAAAACAACTTTCACGTTACCCGAGTATCGATACTGGATAATATTCGTTCATGTCGAAATTTAAAAAATCTGTTTTACGAAATACAGTTAATTTGTTTACACAATATAATGTATTAATTTACGTTGTTTTTTTTTAATAGCTTGTAATCCATTGAATTGTTTTAGATTTTTTCTGACATTTTGTAAAATTTCTAATTTCTTCTTTCAGTTCTGTTTGTCGCGTGATTAAATTTCCATTTCATTACTAGAAAGCTCCTGTTGTTTTTTTTTTTAATTTCCTTGTACTAAGTCGGAGCTTTCACACATTCGTGACCACTAAAAGAGCTTATTACTGGAATCGCAGTTTTGTTTATTTCTGTGGGTCGTGGCTTTATCTTTAACTCGTTTATTATGTTTTACATTAATGAATGCTAATGAAAACAAATTCATGTATATTATTCAAAATTATCTACCCGTTTTTCCTTTTAAAGTACAACAATTAATAAGAAAAAATGCGTACCTAAAACAGAAAAGAAGTGTATTTTTTTGTAAGTACCGTCAAAATAATATGTTATTTAATGATGTTACTGCTTCATGTATACTATATAGGTAGAAAAATTTTAGTTAGAAAAGGAATTTTATCATTTTTTGAAATGCCACACTTTGCAGTGTGGCATTTATAAAAACGAGTAACTTTGTTTTACCGCCACTATTTTTGAAATATTTTATACGCTTAGTCGGTTTTGCAACCTCGATTCTTGAACTCAAACTAACCCGTGTGGAAAAGTAACAAGCGATACCTAATTGGCGTCTAAAATTTAAGGAAATAGCATTGTTACAACAAAATTACCATATTTTCTTTGAATTTCATTTATAATTTATGGTATTTTCGGGTACATTGCAAAATGTTAGTAGTTTTTATTTATTTAAAATTCTACCCTTTCAGAGGGTGTACTTTTCCTCAGCAACCTATGTTTTATGTAATAAGTAGTATGTAGCTCATCACATGTCCGACCCTTTAGTTAGATGGGCTAGAACCGAACCCACTCTCATTCGCTGTAATTCCTCACCTCCCTCATTACCGGGTACAACCTACTCGTACAGCGTAGAACCTAACATAGAGCCTAGCGTACAGTACGTACTGTACAGCCTGCGTGCTACTTACGCACTGGGTGCGCCCTTCAAACTATCACCACTCTCCGACACAACACAAGCAACAGCCACCCATCAGTCCTGCCTTTGTTCTGGGGAAAGAGGGATTACCATGTATTTATTTCACGAAATACAATTGCTTTCAGTCTTCTTTCAACTTCTTATTCAATGAACTTAAACTAATCTACGTATTCTAATTAATTTTGAAACAATTTTCAATATAAAGCTTTAACATTTTTTAATATCAACAGTATTGTTTTATTTTTTAAATTTACATTTTTATAGAACGGAATCACTTAGTAGATAAAAATGAGAAAATAAATGGAAAAAAATCATTGAATAAACACTTAACTATAATTTACAAGGCACTGTTGAAATTTAAACCATTTTCATTGAAAAGAATTTATTCAGTTCAACAGTGCATTAACAATAAAAAGGCTTTGTGTGCATTTTTACGAATGACTAGTTTTATCGTGCTTAAGTCTTTGATTTGTACCGTTCTAAATTACAGGAACGGTTGAAAATCCGACTCAACCCCTTGCATCGCTCCCACCCACATCTCCCTCCCCTCAATCACCCGCCGCCTCCGCCACCACCCCCGTACCATGACTGATAACGTCCCGGAAATGACTTATGGCCCAACCCAACCCCTTTTTTGGCGGATTAATGTAGTGATAAGGCAAAACTCATGGATATTGGCCGTGTGATTACAGCATATGCGTGAAAAATGTGGAAATTATGTATTTTCCTTCAGCAAACGTCCCTCCTTCAGTCGACATGTGTTTACACGAGTCATTCCCGACATGAAGAGTGACAAACTCCCGGAATATTTTATTTCCTGAGAGTATTTATCCGTCATTTCACCGTTGCCAGCCTAAAAGCTTTAAGTACTAACTGTCGACGTAAATGTTTAGTGCGCACGAAACCATTAAAGCAAATAAACGCGTGCGAACAATAGCCAAATTTTCGATAGAATGGGATCGTTCATATCTATACCCATCAATACCTACTATCACGCTGCTTTATCATATTGCTATATTAGTTTTCAATCTATGATTAAAGTTATTCGTTCGAACTTGTGATTAATGTTGCTTTATTTATCCGCCCTTTGCAGCAGATATTGCTGTAAATTGGCTTATCGACTGTTCGATTAACTTCCGATGCCGCATTGCCCAAACTGCTTTATCTATTTTCTCGGTTCCAAAACCGCTGCAGATAGAACCGACCGTTTCCGATAAGACAGTCTTTGAAGCCGGGTGCAACTTCTGATAGGGAAACTTTACTTATTCAAGTTAAACACGAATAACGCTGGCGTCACACAAACTTCGATTGATAATCCCAGGCTCTATTCCGGCGCTTCTTAATAACACTTTTATCGTTTTACGGAATGGCGACTGAACCGAACGTCTACCTGTTTACAGTTTAAAGTTTAAAGTTTCGTTTCTCGCGTTCTGTATGCAAAGTGTTGAACGTGAAAACTTTCCCTAACTTTTAAACGATCTCAGTTATAAACACAGTTTTAGTTGTTTCAGAGAATTCTCAACAAGAATATGGAATTTGAATGAGAACATAAAGTTATAGTTTGTGGTCTCAGAATAGATGAAATACCATTAGAATTATGATGTATACGTGTTTTACGTTGTTTCTGAATGAGCAATACGCTCATAGATTCTTACTCGCTTGTATAATTCACTTAAATTTGAAAAATGCATAGATGGGCATTAATGACATGCAAGCATAGAAACCAGTTGAAAATTATTTTTTTATCAAAATACACATTATTATAATTTATTATCTACTTCTAAAATTTTCAAAAATCCAATAGTGTTGAAATGCTTTTAAATATTCATAATGTTGATAAAATTAGGTAGGTTTTATTTCTTCGGAGTAAATAATTCACACGGAATGAATAGATGCGATATTCAAGTGAAAGAAAATAATATAACGAAAAGCGTTAGTTTTAGATATCCATGGTCTTAAACTCAGGGGCTATATATGAACTGGCCGCAGTCGTTTTCTTTCAAAATGGGTGTAAATTGCTCTACTTTTCTATTTTATATCTTTCGAGTTTATGGTCTACATAATGGGCTATTTTTAAAGCGTGTGTAATATTTAAAGATTATTTTTCTGATTAAAATTGTCTCACTAAAAACGAAAGATTTTAATATTTTCATAAATAGTTGTCAATTTTAAAATGCTCACAAATCGCTGATACCCGAACGGCTCAAATTCGACTATGACGTAGGTACCGCTACTGGTTGCTAACACAACTATCATCGGGACTCGGAACTGCCAACAAACGATGGCTTGTGTGACGTCTCTATACGTCTTTCGTACGAACATATCGTTTTTCGGCAAATAAAAATACACATAATTTAATTCGTTGTCAAAAATATATTCGTCAACGTAAAAATAAAACATAAATACCATTATTTCAGTTTTTTTTTTTTTAACAAGTAGTAAAAATACCTGGTGGAGAAAACTTATATACCTACCATTATATCTAGTAAGTTATTTAGTCATGGTCGTCATACTCTTAGCCAGTGGCGGCTCGTGACTTTTTAGTGTGTTAGAGCGCCGAGATTGAAAAATACGACGTTATTGATGTCGTTGTAGCTAAAAATCATAAATACCAATATATTTATATTTTTGTATGAAAATCTTCAGGATTTTTCAGTTTTGGTGGTGCACTGCATGCTGAAAAATCTTCAAACAAAAAAAATAAAAATAAAAAACTTTTCGGCTACAACAACATAAATTGTGACGTGTTTTTTTTCAATCTTAGCACTCTAGCACACTTAAAAGTCACGAGCCGCCACTGCTCTTAGACATATTCATAGTAGTGTAAGAAGGATGTTCATATTTTAGTTCTTTTATGGGTTTTGGTTGCGCACGACCGAAATATTTCCTCTTCATCCCTATTATCTTAACGAAGCATACGGAAAATGTAACTTTGCTAGCTAATTCCGCCTCAGTGTGACAGTTTAAGAAGAGGTGCAAGTATTTTTTATTTTGTTTTTAAACAAAGAATCTTTTCCGAGCGCTCTGGGGAAAACTTTACGCCTCAAGTTTTTGTGTGTCTCAACTTTCTAGACGATCCAAACTCATATCCGAGCTTCTACGTCTCCGCAAAACTGAAATGGAATATAGAACATGGCGTCTTGAAGTTTGGAGAATTTCGCCATCAAAAGAAAGTGCCGGCACAATTTCTTGGAAATTAATTTTAATTCTGTTCACAATATGTGGTTTTTTATAACACACTGTACAATACTGTATCAAATAGGAATTTATCCAATTACGCAATGGGTAGGTCTATAAATACGGGAAATTAATCAAAATAATACAACACTGGATTTAGTGTACTTTGTTTAAGAAAACAATAATAATAAATAATAGATATATCTTTTTATTTAAATTCAACTACGTTAATTAATTATTTTTAAAAACTTTGTATAAGACCACGGATATTATTTTAATTTGTATAACCGACCGGTTTCACTTAGCCTAAACATTATTAGGGTACAAAATTAAGCTTAATAAAAAATACAAAGTTTGCGGTTATAAATACATCAAGAGGGAGAACAAAATATAAAATAACAGAATGAGAAAAAAATAGAATAACATTTAAATTATAACAAAGGAACAGAGAGAAAAAGAGACAGATAATATATATATATATATATATATATATATATATATATATATATATATATATATATATATATATATATTTAAAAGTAAGACAAACATTCCCGGGTTACGAATAACCTGACAATATTTGAAAAACTCCTACTGCCATCATAAAAAGTGGAAGATGTTGCTTGTGCAATGATGGAGGACTTAGCCAGCAGAGGAATTGAACGCACGACGCCCGGGCGGGAATCCGACGCGTTCTCCACTCAGCTACCGACCGGTCAGATATATTTTTTATGAATTAAAAGAGATTGTCTCTCTCTCTCTGTTCCTCTATTATAATTTAAATATTATTCTATGGTTTTTTCATTGTTCTGATTTTTTATTTTATATTATGTTCTTCCTCTGTATGTTTATATAAACGCGCACTTTGTATTTTTTGTTTAGTTTATTTTTGTACCGTGCTGATGCTTAGGCTAAGCGAAACCGGTCTGTCATAAAAATTAAAATAAAATCTGTAGTCTAGTACAAAATTTTTTTTTATTTGGTTTAAATATATCAAATCACAAAGAGATTGCTTTTATAATTAATTATTCATCTATCAGCCACTTTCCTTCGCGGTGGTAGGTGCTTCTCATAAAACATCGAATCAAAATTTATATTAATTCAAGTTATTAAAATTAGGAATGCAAAAAATCTTTAAAATTAATCGTCCCTTTAATACCTACTTCAGGTAAGAATAATTACGTTCGTTATATAATTTTCACATACCTATTGTGCATGATACACCCATTCAAAACGTTTTCACAAATGATAATTCAATAATAGCCTAGATCCTTTTATCAACCCAATGCCCATCGTGTTTCACTTTTCCCCGCGTGCCTAAAACTCAGCATTGCAGTCTCAACCATCCACACGTATTATTATTATAATCAACGTGCTACTCCGCTAAAGCCTCACCACGCCCTACCCGCAGGCTGTAGGCTGTAGGCTCTAGGCTCTACGACACGCCAAGGCCCACTATCATACATTAGTTTTAATCATGCATTAGGGTGCTCTCACTTTTTCGTCAGCGAAGAGAAAATGCTAATTTACGGATCGAGCCGATGCGATGACGGGCGAATGAATAAGGAAGAACAAAATACTGCGTGCGACCAAAACGCACTTCACCCAAAAACCAAAACAAAGGAAAACTAATCAAAAGATTCTATTATTCGTTTTACGTAGTAAAAAAAGATCTGGTTTATGCATATCTTTTTGTATAAAGGGGTTGTTTTATTTGTCGTCGAATTGAATTATGAATGTCGCCGGGATCGGGAGTTTCGTAGCGTTTGTTTTATCTGACCCAGTTAAGGTAAATGAGTACGATGAACCTCTCGGTACTGCGGCTCTGTTCCAATAAAGCCCAGAAATCTTCTCATCAGTCTAAAATGCTACCCTCAAGGATCTAGTGCGAGTCAGTATTTTACTCGGCTTTTTGTTTACGCATACGCATTGCTACATTTCTTACATATAACAGAAGTTTTCTTACAGATAAATATAATGTGTACTACTTTTGTTTTACAAAACAAAACGTATTAATACTTTAAAAATATATGTTTATAATGATATTTTACTAGGTAACACAGGCAATTGAGGAACTGGGACCCATAACTGAAGTTCCGTAGATGTTGTTTTTCCATATTCGGGTGATCTCTCTCGCCAGCCCCTCTTGCAACAACCGATATGTGATGCGAACATTGAGGTCAATGTGGATACTGATATTTTAATGAATAGTTTATCAGTCAGTCTAAACATATTACAAAATATATTATCTAATCATATTATGCCCCGTGGTAGAGCAGAAAGAGCTTTTACTTTCAGCTCAAAACCCAAATGATTGTTTGACATTGACAATTAAATTAAAATGATTGAAGGTACTTTCAGTATTATCCGGGTGAGGGACTTCCGTTGGGATGCTTAGGAACAACGAACTTCTTAACCTTTCTCACAATTATTCGTCCATTCTCTTACCAATTCCTTCCGCCTCACAACTTTCCCAAAATTAACTCTCACTTGCTCCGAGCACTTTCATTCTTTACTCGTGTACTAAAATATACATTTCAATATTTTCGATTTGAGTACGCATAAATTGTTGTGACAGAACCTTTCCGGTGCTTGCTCCAACCCAAACCAGACCGACCCCTTTCGCCACGAATATCTCCGAAAATTTCGGTTATTCCGGTCGACCTGGATAATATTTTACGAGCACCTGACAGTGGCGTCCTCAGCCTATTCATTTCATACTTTTATGTCGTCGTTTTACGGTTTGTTCTATAAATGCAGTCATGAATGTATGGGGATGGCGCGAATCAAAGTTGATCGATAACGCCGTTGCGTTCCGCGACTCCGTTTTATTGGATTGTTAAACTTCCTCACAGGAACGTATGAGACGAAGCGTTTTTATAGACCGACTTTATGTCGCTGGAGGAGTAAGAAAGTGTTCATATCCTGCTGGGAGGTGTTGTGTGACACGAACATTGCCACATTTAAACCTCATTAAAATGAATTTCAGGTTTGTTTTCTTTATCAAAGATAAACTCTTTACGTTTTCACAAATACAATATTTTGAACCATATTCAATTGGCTGACCTTTACTATACCTGAATTCAAAAACTGTTTGTGTATTCCTCTAATGACTTTCTAACGGTGAATGCAACTATTTTCAGCTCGCAAGGTCATACTCATCATTTTCTATGAAGGTTAAAACTATATTCTTTTATGAAGTGTCAGACATTTCATAGAATATAAATAACATATTTTAAATATTTTTTAGGCTCTTAGATACATGTTAACATGTTTATTAAAAAAAAAACAATAACCTCATTAGTGCAAAAAATTGTGTAAAATAAAATAAAAAAGAGTATTGAATAGCAAATATAAAAATAACTAATAATATTTCATAAATAACAGGTTCAAAAATATTGTAAAAGAAAAAAATTATACTATTTCCTAATAAATATGAAAGATATCTTTTCAGATCGTCAAAACAACTAAGGATTTTTAACATTATTACGTCGTTCGTGATGTATGATGTTTTGAGCATTGCACTTTAACCGAGGAGGGGGGGGGTTGCGGGTTTGATATCTACAGTGATTTTCATTTTTTCTATATGGGTGCCGTCCTTATGTTCGATTTGACTAAAAAATGTCATTGATTTTACGATTTGATTAGTTGTAAAGATACGTCATACCATTTGTGATAGGAGAATTACGTGCACAGGAATGGGCGAAGCATTTTAGTGTGCCAGTGAACGTAACGTGTTTACAGAAAAACACGAACAAAAATTTGATGATTATTAGAATTCATCACGCTAAGGGCTTTTTTCCCTTTCGTAGGAAATATAACCGTATTTTTCATTAGTGCGCAGGCACTTGGTTGCCTCCATTTACATTTTCTCTTCACTCTCTCTCCGCGATACACAATCCCCGCTCACCCTTATTGCCTACAGTTACCCCTGGAATGATTTTCTTCTTCGCCGAGCCGCTTCGTACTTAGTGAGCTCTGATTACATCAACCGACTGAATATCTTTTATTTGTCAACATTGCGCAGAATAATTTTGATTTTCAAATTGACCCGTCATAATTTATATTATTTGCAACTGACGAAATGGGGATTTGTTTATCTGAAGACACCATTCAATGGACTAACATGTATGTTTAACTTTCGGTCATGACGCCTTTTATATGTTCTCTTCCAACACGTGTCCGAGTGATTAATAAGATAAACAAAAAGGTTGCCATCCAACTAACGTAAACAAATTATTATCCCAGCCATAAAGAGCCACCGAGCCTACCTGCATTTACCCACCGCGTACTGCCTATCTCATTTATATGTGTACAACTTTATCACGTTTAAAATAGTAATAAGCCTGGACCGTTTGGTGCACATTAAGGCGCCTATAAATTATTAAAATTTTCCATTGTTAAAACATCCCCATAAGCCGAGAAATCTACCACCGCTTTAGCCGAGCCCCGAGCCGAAAGCCCGGGGCATGGTAATCCCGCCCGGCTTGAGATATTACATTCCGCGACGTATTCGTGTGATACTTGTTAAATTTGGACGCCACACCTTAGCTTGCATCCAGAACGAAAGCGCGGATGGAGGGTGTTTAAATTTGACCCGTTTGCCGGAACCCGTGACCCAATTCGGCAGCGCCTTCGGGCTTCACACTTTACAGGATAATCAGAGCAAACAAAATCCGCGAGAGGGCGTAATGATTATTGTTTCTGTGATACAGTGCTACCCCTCGCTGGATTCCGTGAGATTTCTGTCAATGAGATTTTCTTTCGGGCCTTCGGGACATTCCGGCATCCTCGCTTAAGGCTTTAGCTGTTTTCTCGAGCTTGAAAATACAATGCATGTTTATTTTGTGTACGGCCTCGCATTTCGAGTTTCTTATTCCGCATGTTTTATTGCCGTTGAGGTCTTTAATTCATTTAATCATCAATACATAATTGAAATCACAACTTTATTTAAATGCCAAGATTGAATAATTGGTAATGATATGTTTATCCGTGTATGGGTATTATTCGCAAACAAAAATTTCCAATTGACGAGTTTAACAATATTAATAATTAAAATAATTGATTTTAAGATAATATCAATAGTTTCAGCATTAACGTACATAAGACTTATATATTCGTATGACAAAAATTCAATTTGGGAGCATGCCAAAGTCTTTCGCCGAAGTTGCGTAACTGGAGAATGCCTCCCCACGAGCCATCTCCCATAATAACATTAGCTCATCAATAAAGTCTGCAAGTCCAGGATTATCGTCGCCGATGCTTTCTTCCGTTTATTTTCTACTTCCGGCCTCTGGTGGACTATTTTTTTACTGTCTATCTAGCTCGTGTCCCAGAAACAAATACCCCTTTGGTATTTATTTTTCTGCTGTCTTATGAGTGGATTTGTCTTATTCAAATGCCGATCTTAACGATGACTCGAATGGCAGCATTTATTTTTGTTTGCGTCGATTGTTGGTGTTTGTTTTTATGATATAACATTACTCCTTCTCATTGTACAACTGTCGTAAAACGGTGCGTAATTCGTTTAATTTCTTCAGTAAATAGATGCTTGAATCTCGTTTATTAGATATTAATTTCATCTTGGAGCCTGTCGTTGACTTGTGAACACAATTGAAATGTTTAAAATCGGTGAAAAAGGTAGAAATTTTCAAACGCAAATTGGAAATTATTGCAACATGATTACACCCAATAATCAGTTTTAGAATAACTCCAATACTCATCAATCATCCCACAGTGCTAGCATCTATATTTAATTATGTTGGATCCGAAGCTGCGATAAAACACCGAAAACTTCAGATGAATTTGGAAAATAGTGGACTGTAAAACGATAAACTATACTACCTGATGGAAGTGTCTAATATGGATGTGGAAAGATTATTGTTTTTTAAAGAGGGAAAATAGGAAACCATTCGCTCACCAATTTAGTAGAAGTTGAAGTTCTTGATTATTCTTACACATTGTATTATTAGCGAGCACGAATCGCAACACAACACAACATTTTATTATAATACTCGAAGAACTACAAAACGACGAACAAGCGAGAGACCAACGAACGACCAGGAAACACGTTTTTCTCACAACTCTCTTCTGTTTCGATTGTCACTTGTTTTAAACTCGGTGTTATTTAATACGGAAATCGATTAAAGTGAAATGGTTGAAAAGGGTAGGAACTGGATGAAAAACATGAAGGTAAGAACCCAAAAAATTATGTCTTTGAAATCCAACAGTCGTCCAACTGTAAACCTTAGAATAAACTCCACCCACCTAATCTTGTTACGACTAGTATGCTCCTACCCAAGAAGGAATTCAATCTCCTATGATGGTCCATCCCAACCGATACAAACTCATTGAGTCAAAATGCACTGCCTTACCAACACTAAACCTGGGGCTCCCACAACGAAGCACCATACAAACATAGGGCCTGACTTTTGAAGCTATGGTTTTGTAGGTTTCCCCTTTTAGGCCCTGGGACCCACGATCTCTAGTTCCGTGATAATTACACATTACCTCGGCTGCAGAAATAATAGGATTGGAAGAGTATCTGAGTAGCTAGATACTACCATCTTGTTTCGATAATGGATGCTGTGATTGGGAAGAAAACTTTTAATACGGTTACTGGGTTAGTGCAAACTTTCCGTGTGGGGTTTAAGATCGAAATTATTTAAACCACGAATTAATACTAAAATGTTTAACGAGGAATTTAAATAAGATATCTAATTCAAAATATTTTTTAACGGCTGAAGTACTGATGTACAAAGATTCATAAAATTTTACTTTTTTTCAGATTAACGAGTACCTAAGTAGGTACAAATTTTGTTTGCTGTTTAAATTAAATAAAACAAAAATATCAACTCAATGAATAAAACAATCGTTAAAAGCAATCCTTTTGTGATTTGACATAAAATAACTATGTTTAAGACCACGGATATTAAATTTTAAAAAAAATTAAAAATTATTAAAATGGAAATAATATCCGTGGTCTACACGTTCTTTTTTCATTTCTTTCAATAAAATTGTTCATATGATATGATTTCTTTAATATATATAAAATTTATTTTTTTTCTCTTCAAACATTGACTAGGTTCACATCAACACCTTGGGTGCTTCTTTCGCTCGGTTTATTCTGATATGTGGCAGGTATTGGGTATTGGAGCTTCTGCTTGACTTAAGTTAGTTCACTTTCTTTTCAACCCATCAGTAACTCATCAATGGGCAGTGGTATGACCAATGACTCGGTTTACTGCCTCAGACGGGTCACCTTAATTAACGTAACGTGGATTGGATCCGCCCACGAATTTTCCAAGCCAGGGCTGGTCGAGCACTGTATATAATAATAATAACATTTTATTTCAGCGGAACAGAGCGGTGGGTGCAATTTTCTATCTGCCATATAAATAATAATACATGTGAGTTAAATGAAAGCAATGAGAGAGATAACATAAAAATAAAATAATAATAAAAGTAAAAAATAAAATAAAATTTAAGAAAATATCATAAAATGATAATAATAATATAAAAGCATATGCAATTATATAAATAAATAATAATATATGACCGGCTTAAATTTACTACAAAGATAGATGATTTTTACACTTGATTCGTGGTGAAATTACATTGTAGACATTTTCTACAACACAAGAAGGTTTTTAATCTATAGATCCTCCACACAAATACTAGATTAGAATATACTCGTATACAAAATTTTATAAATCTCAAAAAAAAAAAATGGTTTGTCTTTTTCCATCGAAAGAAATTTAAAAGATTATTCCAAATAATCAGCATCAAATTTTAGAAATGGATGGGCTTAATGAAATTGCTGTGCTAGATCAATACTATAACAAATCAAAAAAAATCTTATTGGTGTTTTCTGATTCCTTATAACACAAGGAATCAAAAGACACCCATAAGCCAAAAAACTTCTTTTTTTTAATTGTTATAATATTGAACTGGCACAGCGAAATATCTGTTGTCAGTCCGCCCCGTGCGAGACATGTCTCCTGCTAATATAGAAGTAGAACCCGATGCGAGTTGTGGAATTACTCTTCGATTAGGACGGGTTTTATCGCCGCCCCGTATGTGCAAGGGTCGTTAAATATTCACCCGGGCCCTGTGAGCGTGAGAGCCTATTTCACAAATCGCACTTTAAACCGTCGGCATATCTTCACATCTCAATAAAACTGCTCCCCCCATATTCCACCTATTGAATCATTCAGTTAAGCCCTTCAAACAAGCTTGAAAATTATATATTTTTCGTGAAACCTTTCCATATAAAATCGTATAAAATCATTGTACGTATTTTTTGTATTATTTCCTTTTAATTCTTCTTCTTTGAGTTTAGTATTTTTATTCATATCATGCTCCGAGTAAAATAATTATTTCTCTCCATCATATTTCAAGTAGTCTCGCTTAGACTACAGCAAGACAGGAGTATCTTTATCCCTTTGGAAATAATTATACTCATAAATAAGGTGTTCATAGATAAAGCGCAATAAAAACGTGGGAGAAGTAATATTCTTTCCTTTTCAATCTTGATAAGTAAAACTGACACGTACCAAAGCAGGAGAGTAGAAAGCGGAAGGAAATTCTATGGGTTTAATATTTTAAAATATGCAAGTAACGCAATAAGCAATAAAGTTGGTCGTTCCCCCCTCCCTCGCCCCTCTGCGCTCCTAGTCCTATCAAAAGAAATTTGATTAGGTATTTCTCTTCTTTCTTTTAACAAACCTAATTTAATTTTGTAACGATGAGTAGGCGAAAGGCGTTTGCCTCGTTTCTTTACAGATTAAATTCTGGAGAAAATATGGATTTTCCCATAATTAATCAGAACTTTTTCTTTTACCTGAAATTGCTTTAAAAATAGCCAAATTTGGTTGCTTACTGAATTTCCTTAATAATTTGCGTGGGAGTGTTTTAATTTCAAACATGAAGAAGCAGACTTCATCTCTGCTGAATTTCAATTTTGTTTCTCACGAAGGTAATTTCGATATATACAGAGAGCTTTCTACGTATATGGACTTTCAATTAAGATATTGTCTGGCCTCTCTAATTAACTGCTCACGTACACCATAAATAGTTTGATTCTCCTATCAAAACGGAATGCAATCTTTAGAGCACAGACGTCAGGTGGGAATGCTGCCCTTGTTCTACCGGTATTTTAATGAAAGATGCTCCGAGGAACTTGCGTCATTGATCCTTTCGACACCGGTTCATAGTCGGGAAACTCGTCAAACATGCACCCAACATTTGTACATGGTTGACATTAAATATATGAGAACGGGTCGCTTTTACGACTCTTTCTTATGTTCAACAGCTCGGCTGTGGAACGATTTGCCGACCTCTGTGTTT
Source organism: Drusus annulatus (assembly GCA_022651775.1). Lineage (NCBI taxonomy): Eukaryota > Metazoa > Arthropoda > Insecta > Trichoptera > Limnephilidae > Drusus > Drusus annulatus. Next base: position 119,059 of record JAGWCC010000807.1, read on the forward strand.
CCTCCCTCCTTCAACTTGGGCCTCTTTAAGACCCAGGTTCACTCTTTCCTTTCTTTAAAAAGATCCTCCACACAGCATCTCCAAAGATGACATAGGCTCTGAGGGAAATTATTTTCCTTAAAAAATTGCCGTAAAAACGTTTTTAATAATTTTATATGAATTTAATAAATAATAACAAATAGTCGCGAAATTGTTTTAAATAAAGTTTCAATTTAATGTTCTATGATTTCTTATGTTCACAATGTAATATTATATAACGGAAATCAATTATAGTATTATAATTTGTCTTATCCTAGAATTGGAATATATTCATTCACAGAAAAATATCATAAACGCTTTTTTTTTAATTGTTTATATTTTTCAAAATAAAAACGATTATTATATTTTCAAAATAAAAAATTGTAATATGATACTTTCCCTTCCCTACAACAAAATTTACGAACTTTCTTAATATTGATCTGCCTCAGAATAGTTAGTGAACCTCTTTCGTATCTCGCGTGAATTGTTATTATAATTCACGTCATACACAGATACGGCGTCAGCTTTCGTAATATATGAATCAATCAAATCCCATAATTTAATTTCCGTTTTATTTTCTTGAATACTCGCCACGCCATGTTTCTGGCTTCCGCTGCCCTTAATGACCGGAGGGGTTCCGGGGCGGGCCGGTCCCGCTGTGAATAAAACTGAATAATTTCACTGAGAAAAATTACAATTGCGTCCCTTTGGCCGCGCAGACCGAACAATGAAAAGGGTCGGAAGAAAAACGTAAAGGACGACGATTGAAGCCTCATTTGAGCACCGAACTTTGGCTCCGGGTGTTCATTGTGACAACTTTCATTGCAGCCTTTGTACTAGTACAAGATATTTTTACAAATTTTAACTGTTTCATCTCGAATGTGTTGTAATTTTCCTTTATATCCTATTTTTTACCGCTAATATGTAAATGTACCTATTTTTACTGCGGTAAGTATGACATTAAATGCACGAAGCTATCTCGATTATACCAAATTTTATTTATTTTTTTACGCCCGTTGAAGTCTTTTTTGCACAAATATTTACATTAAAAAAAACAATAAACTCATAAACAGTGCAAAAAATATATTAAAAAAGTACTGAATAACAGGTACATCCAGAGTCAAATAATTTTTACAATGAATAAATTAAGCTCTACTAGATGAAAAAAAAACTGTACTAAGGTATACTTATATTGTGATATTGACGTACTCAATATATCAACAACACCGGAGTATTTATTTCCCAGGTGTTGAATTCGTCGCATAGGAGTGTAATATTGTGAGGTTGAAGTAGAATTGTCACAATAATATGGTAGGTACTGTCTTGTAACCGCCCTTCCAGGAACATGAAATGCAATTATATATAATAGTTCAGGGCTGGCAATCATTATAGTTTTATATAAACAAGTTAAAAGAGGCTAATAACGTATATAATTTATCATAAAAATAACTTGTTTTCTTGTTATTCTAACACGAGAGTCATCAAATTCGAAATATTGATGAAATTGTTGAGTATTCATTTTCTCTTCATAAAAGTTCTAACACAATAAAGTCTAAGTATAACAAGATCATAACCACACACAAACAATGTGGAATGTCCCCAAGAAATTCGATATGGAATAATAAAATTCCCATTTTGGCAAATAAGAAAAATATCAGTACCACTTTATTCTCTTTCCTGCATTTATTGCCGAACCATACACTTATTTGAACAATGATGAAAACTTTTTCGTCGGTCTTAAAAAATCCTTCGCATACCTTTTGTTCCCTTCCTTCGCCGTCTCTGAAGTTTTTTTTCTCCGACTAAAGAATAGCGCAAGAAAAATGTCGGGAACTCGCATTCTTTAGGATCAGGATTTTTCTATAAGGTTTTGTTATTACTTTACCAAAATGTTTGTCTTTGAGGTGAATTTTGATTGATTTTTCTTCTCTTAATGAACTAATTGAAGGCATTTCACTTTTTCTACGAAAATTATTAAGCTCTGTGGTTCCTAAAATGATGTTTGGTTGTTGATATTTTCTATAAATTATCGTTTGATATATTTTGTGTCTATTGACGAGTCTTTCATCTATTCAATATAAATATATATTTTTTTATAAAATGTAGTAATAAAGTTTGAAGGATCAAAATGATCTCTAATTTCTACGGATACCCGTTCTGATTTGGCTACGAGTATTTGCGTAGCCTGAAGCGTAGAGGTAAAAAGCTTCCCATTGAAAACCAAGGATTCAACATTGAAGGAGCTGTCGCCTCTAGCGTAGGCAGTGTAGACACGATGCTGCTCAGTGCTCAACTCCTTATTGACCGATGCGTATTTGCTAAAGGGTGCTACTTTGGTCAAATCAAAGTATTCCATTCCACTCTCACTGCGTAAATATTATGTGTGCTCTTAGCGTAGCGGAATTTTTTTTTTTTTGAAAAGGTAGCCTTTTTATTATATTTTATGATGGATCGTGGGATGAAAATTGAATGATTCAATATTAACTTGTTAAAAGACGGCCATTCAGATATAAAATATTGTTTATATTGAAGTTAGTCTTATTTTACGTATTAGTATGGCTGAGAAGAGTTGGTGGAAGTCATAATGGGATGCTGAGGTTGTTTATCCAGTCGACAGTATCGGTAGTTATTTTATTCAGCACAGATGTGCTTTGGGAAAACTGGTGAAGAAGACATTATTTTACAATGTGTTCGGTTTGTATTCACCATGAATTTAAGGTTTACTGACTTATAAGATTTATTTCAATGACCAGGCCTGATTTAAAATTTACCTTCTGTTGCATTTTTATTTTACTTCCTTTCCCCCATTCCATTCACTTCACAATATCCCCTAATTTTGGTGGTGCTAAAATTCCACTAGTTCCGGAGTAAACTATTGTCTATTAAATATGTTTTTTAAAGGTAGAACTCAAAATCTTGTTGGTTGAGTGTTAGATACCCATGATTAACTTAAATTATTGAAATTGCTATAAATCATTGAAATGATTTATTTGAAGCATTCATATTTAAAACACTCCAATATAAATATTTTTTTGAACTGAAAGAACTCGAATATTTAAATGTATTTTTAATGTAACATTTTATTTGTATACCTGAATTCACCTGAAAGATCCATCAATTTCCCTGAAACATCAATCATTTCATGAAAACGATCGAGGTTTTGAAACAAAATGAGAGATAAATCTGAGAATTTGGGTATGAACCTTTCTTTGGAATTTATTGAAGCTTGATTATTATTTTTATAAAATCTGTATATTTTGAGTAATGACATATGAACATCGTGTAGATGGAGGAACTCTCAAATAACATTTTATTTAACGGGAGGGGGGAACAAAGCGAAGTTTCGCAGGATGGGGTGGTGGGAGATGTCTGTAGCGACCCACGCCAGGACCCCAAGGCTGTAGAGTGTAGGCTGTAGGCTGTAGGGGGTAGTGGTACCTACCCTAGATGTATCCATCACTCGCCAGGGGCTCCCCCTCCACGCTTCCAAAAATGACAGGAGCTGTATTAATTTGAATACCTGGAGATCAAGGACGCTCCGTACTCCTTCAACCAAAACGGTGGTAATTATCAGGGAACGGGATTATATGTTAAGGGCTTGTTTCACCACTATGCAGACTAATAAATTGAATGAAGGGCCCACTTGATTTATTCGGGCGCATTTTGCGATCCTTAATTCCTAGGCAACAAACAAATAAAACGTGTCCTACGGTTTTGCTAACGATTATAAATATGGGGGCCAAATATTGGAAAAACGATAATTGAAATAAGAATATTAATAGCCTTCGAGAAGTGTTGGATTGTAAAAATAAAACCATGTTCATATTCGTAAATATATATTTTTTTATTTTTCACTTATTAAAGCTCTACGCTTCATTGATTATTGAAAGAATATTAACAATCTTCAAAGGAAAATGAAAGAAAAAATGCACTTTTTAAAATTTGATTCCAAATCTTCAAAATGTATTTCCTTTTTCGGAGATTTAGAATCTTTATCATGGGTTGAACTGCGTGTAATCCATTTTCGTGTTTAAAAGATGTTTATTCCTTTCATGGGTTTTAAAATTAACACAGACATATGGTTCCATTTTTTTATTGATCAATCTATCTAGATTTAAACACACATTGTTGCATGTCTTTAAAAAAACTATTTTAATTTGGTTGTACCATATTAGTTTATATATTGTTGTTAAATGAATACTTGGACCTTCCTTTTTATTATTATTTTTAAGCTGATGATTTTTTTTTTAAATTTTAAATTTATTTAACGCATGTGAAACAATATTTTTTTAATATAAAATACTAAAGATTATTTCTACCCGTCTCAAAATAAACATTTTCTAGTGAGGCGGGTAACGCAGAGTTCACGCGACTTTATGAAATACTCAGAAACTCCATTATGAAGCTCTTATCTCTACTCATGCAATAGTGTGGTAGTTTTAATTATCTTTTTTTATTTAGTAGAAATTGATCAAATTAAAACAATCATAAACACTCACACACTAAGGTATATGAAAATAAAGGATTTGTTTCGATTATTCTATTTGTGACGAGCCACAAAGTAACTGATTTTTATGCCTACGATTTTTTTTACTGTGTATCATACCCATTGCCATACTCGTTGTTGTCTGGTCGAAATTCCATTTTTTGACATGACTAGATTCAGTTTGCAAAAAATCACTCAACGGAAAACATTTCATGCGGATTCTCAAATATTGAATACCAGACGCTACTGTTTAAAACAGGATGCCGGCATATTTCGTTCGGCATAAAGTTTCACAGTGATGGAATTTGATTCGCTCAACTCTCCAACCCTCTTCTGGGTGGGAGGGGTTGGCAGAAGGGGGTGAAAAGTGGGAGATCGTGAAGGGGGGGGGAGTTGGGAGAACCATTCACAGAGTTACCATAGAAATAATCTTGTTTTGAGAAATATTTTTGTTTGCCATAGAATTATCGTCGAATATTTTCTTACCGAGGGGAGGGATGGAAATAACGTTTTGATCTTCTTTAGTCCAATTATTCCGTATATGTTAGGAATTTCTTTTATTATCCGAAGAAATTGGATTCCTTTTCCATTAAGAAATTTGAGGAATTCACTTTGTCAAAAAATGACTTAACTTTGAAAAATATTCATTTTGCAAATATAGTACAACTTGTAATTGTGTTGCGATGTTTTTCTTCTCCCCTTTCATTAAAAAAATAATTTACTAATAATCCTTAAAATTTTGTAAAGCCACTATTTTAAGTTTCATAAAAAATACCCATGAACTACGCAACATTCAGACGAGCACCACTCATACTATACATATACTCATACATAAAAAAAAGTTTATAAACAAATCTTGGTCAACTTGTATTTTTCATCCATACTTATATTTCATTGTTTTCCTCGACTGTTCTCGAAATTCCCGCGTCCAGGAAATCATAAAAAAATAATTCCCTCTTGCATTTTTGATAGTGGAAATAACAAATCGCCTAATCAAATCGAGTGTATAGTGTGAGAACATATTATTATTAAAATGTACAGTTTATAGTTCACTGCCAAACCCCCAGTACTAGTAATAATGGCTCATGGTGGAGTCATTTGAAAAGACTGCGATATATAATTGGCTGCCATACTACACATGCATACAAATCACTGTCTTCAAATCACTGTCTTCAAATGAAAATAAATAAATCTCGCGCGAGTTCAGCTGTCCTAAAACGTGTATTGCTACCACCACTGCCAGCGAGAGATTGCGTTACTTAATATTTTGTTACATTTGATTACTGACTTCGAAACGATATCGAGCAGGTTGAAATATGATATTTTTCATTGAGTCCCCATTCGCCTGAAGCTCAATTCTAACGTTTCGATATTAAAAAATAAATTGAAAAAATCTTTAATATCTATTGTAATCGGGGCATTGACTTCCCTTCAAGCCATTCCGTCTGAAACTCGTGACACCCCATAGCCCCTTCTCCCCCCGCTCCTATTTTACTGGCTTCATCTTCTTTTCAATTCATTTTTTAATAAGGAACATTTTTAATTCGCGCAATTTAAAGAAATCTATGTTAAACGACGGAGTGTCAACAACAGGTATTTCGGATTGTGTCACTTTTCTATGGTCCTTTGAATTTGGTTTTTTTTCCCTTTCAAATATTTGAAAGGCACACAAATTTAACATCTTAATAAGTCTAATGAATTGCTATTCAAATAATATGTCATAATAAAAAAGTATTCGCTAATTGCAGGGAAATCGCTCTTATCAAAAATGAATACAGATTTGGTATAATATATTTCGTGAATTCTTATAAAAAATATAAAAAAATCCTAAGAAAAATATGTACTGCACAGTTTCAAAACACCTTGAATAGTTCATTGGTTCTGAATCCAAAAGTCACGGTTTCGAAACCTGAAGTGGAAAATAAAACAAAGTGAAATATGCATGGGTTTTTCACATGTGGTAGAATTTAAATAAAATATCAAATTTAATATTTGCACTCCCGTCCCAGAGTGAAAGATACTCTCTGTTTCACCTTGTTGAATACAATTCAGAACCAAAACTGGCTCCGAACAAATGCATTCTTGAATAGTATCACATTTAAAAGTACGTAGCTTATTCGAGAGGAATTTTCGAAAAAATTTTTTCGCTGAGAATTGAACATAAGCATGATCCACACTAGTATGTAACATTTGACCTTAAACCAAATTAACTAAAGGCGTACCGCTGATAGTCGTATTTTGTTTTCTCAGAAACGACACGCGTAACAGAAGAAGGGTTACAACGAAGCAACAACTCAGTGACAGGAGCATATTAGCTATATGCATAGAGTTCAGGGTGTTGAACGACAAGTAGCAACCCCACCGGCTAAATAATTTATTTTCCTTCCTTCACCTCCATCCGACGCCGACGCCGACGCCCGACGCCCGCCGCGACGCCCGCCACCGGTCCCACCAACTGTGTGGCTGATTGCGGCGTAGAGAATAAAGCAATCAACATGATGTCCCGCAGCTCCCGGGATTGGCGAGTAAACTCTGGCCCGTGTTGCTGCAGCTAAACGACGCTCAAGACTGTAAAATTATCATTTGTTTCGGAGAATTTTTGTGGTTTATTTGATTTTTGTAAACATCAAATTTTCATTCTCTTCTGCCTCTAGCTACCTCTACAGATATTTACAAACAACATTCCTTCTTTGTAGTCTGGGTTTATGATCGAATCTTCTTTAATAATTGTTTCCCCTGTTTTCCAAGTTTCATAAAAAGATGTGTATATATAATTGCAAAATCGTATTCAAAATGTATGTACGTATATGAGATCTATATATCACCGAGCTTGGAAATGTGTAATTTACCACAACTAACCGCAAATTACTTTTAAAATATCTATAGATAAATGTAAAATTACTGCCATTGTAAAACTATTAAGGTTTTAAGCTTTTATTTCAGCGAATAATTTTTATAAGTTTTATTTTGTCTTTCCCAATAGCACACTTAAACTAATATATTTGTCTTTGGTAGAGTCTATCCTTAGATACGGAATTAGAACATGGATGCACACAAGTATTACTTGTATTAAATATGTACAAAATAAACGATTTACAATCGCAAAAAAATCGTCGCATCGACTATACATAGACAAAGAAATCATGTAAAACTATTATACTGTGCTGAGGGCCTACTCCCAATAAAAGGTCTTCTCTGGCTCGCCACCACTGTGGAAAACTAGGGAGAAGTAAATTAATGTAAAAGTATAATGTTCCTTAAAGATGGCTAGAACCCTAGAATGACGCTAAACGGCATTTTGTAGCATTCTAATACAAGAAATACATGATTTATCTGCAAAAATACCTGAGGTTTCCAGTGAATACAATTTTTTCACTGTAATCTTTTAATTCTATGAAAAACATACTAAAATATCAGTAAAAGGTGTAGTTTTAAAACCAGAAAAGGCATTTTTTAACGTTTTACCTAAAATTCCAGTATGGATTTCATAAAGAATTTAAAAGGTTACTGTTTAAGAATTATATTTACTGGAAACCTTAGACACTTTTCTAACTACCCATATAGTATTGACAAATAAATAGTTTGTAATTTTGCTTACACTAGAAAGCCAAAAGGTGTGTATTTTTGGGAGCTGACCCTTTAATCGTTCAATGACAAAAGTGTAATGAAAAGTCACTACACGCCACTGAACCTACCCTTAGAATCTAGAAATTTCGGTGATAAAATTACATTTCTCCATTCTAATTCTGACCTTACTCGTTTAATGTGCTTTACTTTAGCTGTTATGAATACTTCATTTCCAAGCCGCGAGCAAACATTACGACACTTAAAAGTTGGTTTTAAGACAGCTTCCGACATTATAAGTTGTTTATATAGCATACTTAAATCTTAGCCGAGGAGTAGGTGCTCTAATTTCCCCCCGACAGTAAAGAAAGCATTACAGATTAGACTTTATGGAATTTTATTGCACTGTTCCCGAGATAAGAAAGAAAAAAATATTAATCAACCGCCTTACTTCACAAGTTTTTAAAGAAAATATTTTGAGCTTGAAAGCTTAAAACCATTTTGTTGCTATGATTTATCGGGTTTTAAGTTGTTCCTAGAATACCTATTTATAAATTGATAACTGCATATTATAGTGTCTAGTTCAACATTCCTTGCCGTAAACTCAGAAAAAATGAATTGCTATTCCTCAATCACCACTCTACTAATTATGGATATCATTCTCCACTGTCCAGGATGTCGAGACTTGTTAACTCAAGCCATGGCCTTGAAATTATTGGTACCCGTTTAAATGATTTTCGTCATTCTTTACGACTCTGCCAAAACCTTGACTTGACCTTGGATTTGACTTGAATGTTTTTTCTAATGTACATTTTGTCCTATTTTTATCATTACTTCTTTACAATATTATGTATGTGCTGTTTCTACTCTGTTGCTCTTTTTCCCCATTTTGTGTTTTGTATTTTTTTTTGTAATTGAACAATAGTCCGTTAGTTTATAAATAAATATTAATTGTTATTTGCGAAGAACATGGCCTAATTTCGTTCCCACGGGCTGTCAATCTGCCAATTTGTTTCACCTTTGCACTCAAGATGTAATAAACAAAATTCTACTGAAAAGCTTTCGCTTCGTGTGAGCTTTTCATTTTCTACGAATTGCTGATGTAATTAAAGCTCTCATATTAATGCTGACGAAGCTAAGTGGCAATCTCAAAACGCAATAAGAAATCTTCGCTCGCATAGTGAACTCTTATGTGACATAATTGCATTCAATTATCACAAATATTTCCGTAGTCGAGATAATTCTCTTAACTTCTCCATTATCTCCATCTTCATTTATTCCACTTGACTTTCACTCGAGTCTTAACAAAATTAGAAAGTAAATTAAGGTGTTAATTGTATTAGGAATATGACATTGACTCTTATTACTTTGCTAAGCCTTTCTTTGCGTCCTGTTCAAGGGGAATGCCTCTTGACACGTGGAAATTCTAAATCACCGCCAAGCATTGTTCAGGTGATCTTTTTAAAATGCTCCCATCAAGTTAATTAAATTAATTTATTTTTATCCCTTGCAGTATTTGTCACCATTGTATTAAATACCAAAAGGAACATGCTAAAAGTAAACATTCACATCCAGGATAAAGGTTACTTGGCGGAATAAGAAAACAGGTTATTACAAGCGATATGCCTGGTTCCCTCGATTCGATTTTATATTCAAATATTATTTTGAATTTGAATCAACTTTAAAGCTTTTATGCTTATTATTTTTATATTGATTATTGATTATTGAAATAATAACAATAATCTTCAACGTAAATATGAAACAGAAAAAAATAACGATCGCGACCGAGACTCAAACTCGGAACCTCTACTCTATCCGGGAGTAACGCTTCTGCCAATTGAGCCAGCGAGACCTTATAAGAAACCGGCATTTTTAATTATTTCATCTAAGATACCATCAAGGTATATAATGTGTGCTCAGGTAGAGCTTTGTATACCATACGAAGATGGCAGTCATCTCGGAAGAAAAATTGAAAAAATCAAATTAATAATTTCCAAAACAACATAAAAGCTTTCTTTTGTGTTTTTAAATAGATTTGTAGGAAAAATACGCCAAATAACCGTTAAATCATTTTTGCACTTATTTCTTATCATCTTTATTTTCTTTTAAATATCTCCTCTATTCAATTTCTAAGACATACATTGAAATGATCGTTCTAGAAAAGAGTATCATCTTACCATCTGACCACTTTAAACATTTGTTTATGTTAAAGACGTCTCACTAATTAAAACACTACGACTCACAGCACTCAAACACTACTACAAAATAATCGAATTCAGCTCTAAGCAATCCGTTTCTACGTAACCGGTGACAACTGTAACGATGAATCACAAATGAATCGACTTATGTAGACCAACGATCAACTTCAATCGATTCAACTAACAAGTCAATCGAATCTTTGAAATGAAGTTTCCATATATTAATTTGGTTTTAACTGTCATTCGGTCACTGTAGAACATCAATAATCGAATCGTGGAAATTCGGCGGTAGGAAATTGAAAATATTACTAAATTATATCCATGCTGATATACGAGTATCACAATAATATTAAGATCCCATAAGAATCCCTCAAGGTTCCCTAAACTTCGTGTGAAAATTAACGTTTTATTTTTCACCATTGCAATGTCACTTAAAAGTGTTTTGTGAAGATGGCATATTCGTGAGCTGAATTCGTGTAAAAGCAACATGTTTGCGACGCAAGGAAAATGTATTAAATTTACGCGTAAATGTGAGATATTCTATTGCCGTAGACGCAGTACCGTACACTTGACAAGATTCTCATTGTCATTTCATTAAGTCGAGCAGAAGAACGTTAACGGTGAATGTTCTAAGAGCATATTAGGGAAGCTCTTGGTATATTTACAGAGCCCGTGCACTTATGTACCGGGAATTATTTTCATTACTTATATATGAGGGCCTTTAATATGGCAACTTCAAAGGAAGAAGGGGGAGTTAAAAATATGTTTCATTTCGGCAATATTTTCTACCGTTTCTTCCATATTTTGTTTACTCTTCATATTGTATCTTGTTTAATGCTATTTTCAAATATTTGAAGGGGGAAAAATGAGCTGATGTACACATTAAGATGTATTTAAATATTTCGTATTATAATAATACCTGTGTTTCATTTGAAAAAACCGTCGTCCTTGTTTTCGAACGCTTTTATTTTTTATTCATACAAAATTATCTAGTATAAAAAGGTCTCATTAAAACCTAGCTATTATATTCCTTGGGACGTCTTTTCTTATTTAATTAGCTGCTATGCATATACTATTACCGGCTAAGTGAGTACGTGACTTATCATTCATTGCGTATTTTACAAAGGTAGAACACAAAGGAATTTGAAAACATTAACTCGCCGTGGTAACAGCTACTCCTCTACCACCATGGGGGAAGCTGGAGCAAGTAGCGAAACACCTGTGTTCCTGTCATCTTTTTGATGACTTGTCAAGGGGTTCTCGGAGTTATTCGATGCTCAAAATATGTTTAATCCACCCGTGGAATACCTACCTAACTGAACCCTCTTTTCCGTTTTATTAATATTTGGAGTAAACTTGTTCGATAATGACTTTGTTGCTAAGTTTGGTAAATATACAGATTTTTCAGAAACTCCATTTTCCCCTTATAATATTAATAATATTTTAATCATTTATATAGTGCCGTTTCTATGAAAAGCACCTCAAGGGCTCTTTATTTTTCTTCTTACAATTTTAATTAATATTTCTCCTCTCCGCCTTACAATAATCCCAATATAGAAATGCCATACATCCACTGGATACAGAAGGTTGGACCCTATCGGCCCGGAGCTCTGTATGCCATAATTACAAAAAGACAAAAGAAGTTTTGACTCTTGTGTGGTGACGCGTGAGATAAACATTTACGTGCATTCGTTATTTACGTTTCTACGCATTAAAAAATAGTACATTTTTTAAAAGTATCGACGGAATGTTTTAGCATAGGTACCTTGATATCATCTCATTTGACTTCTGTTTTTTTTAAAGATTAATGGTTATTACACGTTTATGAAAAAATATATTTATCTCGTGGTTATTTATGAAAAAAATTGCTCTCAAAAAATATAATTTTAAAATACCCTTCAGTCGTTATTGGTGAGACCCGGGTTGCCTGAGCTCTATTTACCTGTTATTTCAATTTAGTTAATTAAACTCCAGATTAACCCCCGTTTATAATGTAAGTATAAATAATCCGGCGGACCAGTTTCCTTCTCTCGCTGCTGGAGGTTTCCCTGAGCCCCGCTACAAATTCCCACTTCATATTTATTAAAATGACGACAAAGGAAACTTTGCCGAGGATTTCAAACCTGTTTTAATTAACCTATATAGAAAATTGTAAACGTAACGAATTTTCACAATAATAATCTAAATCAAACAACTTTGATTCGTTTTTCTAATTTTCTCTATTCTTCAAACAACAATAATAATATTTTCGTAGAAAGCAATTTTTTGTTCATTGTGTTTTTTTATTTTTTTTTTATTGTTCTTTGAAAAATCATCATCCTTTCATCATTTTGTGGTTTGAGATATTTAATTAAAGAAATGAAAAAATAACTTTGTAACAAATTTATTTTTCTTTTAACAATAATAATTATCCAGCCACACTTCTCACAGTCCTCATCCGACCGAAACAGCTCTTCACACCTTAAAAGCTTGAAATTATATTTTTTCTTTAATCTAAAATCAAAACAATTACTTCGTTTTACACTGCTTTAAGTAATACTGATAATAGTTAAAGTTATTATTATACTGCCCTGGCGAAGGTGGTAGGAAAATCTGTTTGCCATTAGTATAAATTAAAGTGGTGTAATAAAAAAATACTATTTTATTTTTAAACTATAATGTCACACATGAAAACCTTTTTTTCTTGCTTATCATTAAAATTAATACTTCAACATTAAGTATTTAAAATACGTTTTTAAAGAGTTGATTTAATTATTTTTACTCTCACAAACTACTGAATATTACATATAAATAGTATCTACAATCTTTTTTTTTCTAAAACTTACATTTTCTCATGATATTTTGTTTTTTATAACACGAGAAATTATTTTTTAATACTTAGGTTGTTATTATTCGAACACATTTCCGCCATATACCTTGTCGTTTTCCACTTCTCATTAACGCCAGCCATTTGTTGTATTTGCGATGGAACCTTCGTAAGACACATCTCGGCGCGAAACCTGACGCAAGACTTAGTGCCTAATTTCCGGTGAGAGCGGCGGAGCCTTCTTATTAGGCGTCTTCCCTGGGGACGGCGTCCGGCGTCGCGACGCTTTACTTTATACGATTTAGACAAATCATTTAAGCCTAATGAACCCTTTTAAATTTGCATTTCATTTATTTTGATCCCCTTTCACGTAGCTAATAGAATTTCCGCCCGAAAATCAGATTTGATTTTTAAATTATGAAGTCAAAGTGGTTTGGTTCATTAATTCATGTAAATATATGTATTTTAGATGTATTGTGTAACCGCACTAAATATAAAATATTTCTGAGAATTATAATTAAAATATTCTGTACAGCTTTTTTACCGTATGTAAAATATTTTTTATTAAATTTTCATTTTAGTAATTTCTCCCGTCTAGTTATTATTTTAAATGCATATTGTTTCAGCTATGATAAACTATTGTTGATGAGTTGATGTCACTTCAGCCATGGTTTTTTTTTAACCTTTATCTCATAAATAGATTACAACTACTTAAGAATCATTGCAAGTTTATGAGTTTAATGTAATAATCCTAGTTAAACAATACGATAAACAAATATCTCGTCTGCGTCGAGTTATTAAATATCGTATTTAAATTTCAGTTCTTGTGAACAAATCCGATTTCCAATTTGAATGTGATTAAATTCACTCCACTTCCTCTCCCGTTTGAAGAACAAAAGAAATTATTTATGTAAATCCTCTCTCGAGGGATGTTCAGAGTTGTGGAAGTGGTATTTGTGTGGATCGTCAGCTTTAGAGGTCTTAATTCTTTGGCGAAGATGCTCATTCATCAAAGATTATGATAACACCGCCTAGTTATTTAATCCAAATTTGAATATTCATTAATTCTGCCGTAGGTAATTAACAAATTTACTGCAGAACTTATATCGAATGTAATATTATTTTTATTTATAGTCCTTAAAAAGATTTTCTTCTCTATTTATTATTTTTCTATTTTAGTTCACTTACGCCAATTTTGAAAATTCAAACTGAGTGAACGCTCAGTAAAAAAATAGTTTTAGCACTATTTTTATTGTGTAACCTCGTACAGATTGTAAGTGTGCCTCACTCCTGGTCCACCTCTGGTTTGAAGCACAAAACTACATGAAAAAACCTGACTGGGCAGAAACAGGTGATCTATTTGACAGATTCCTCTATGTTAACGCACAGATTGCAGTCTTTGGAGCGCAGAGGTCAGATGAGAATGCAGTATTTGTATTACCAGTATTCCAAGGGAAGATACCCCGAGGAACTAGTGTCATTATTCATTCAGCGCTAGTCCACATCCTGGGAATAAGCCAATCGCGCGCTTATCATCTCTACATGGTTGACATCTACTATACAAGAACAGGTCACTTGTACGATTTATTTTTTTATTCGACAGCTCGGCTGTGGAATTATTTTCCACCCTCAGTGTTTTCTCCTTCCTCTTAGTTCACTACAAGCTCACTCAATTTTTTCCTCAAAAAGACCCTCCACACAGTATCCCCAAAGATGACATTGGCCCTGAGCGAACTGATTTCCCTCAAGGCTTCCTGTGTGAAATTAATGTAAAAAGTTATGGCGAAAAATCATCTACGAGTATATTAAACAGACGAAAAATCTATTCAATTTTGATCCGCTTAATTGACAGATATTGTGATCGATTCTCAAAAGCTGGTTGTTAACATAATACTTAATAATTCGATTATTTGACTTTATGTGAACTTTAGTATTTTATCTTCTAATGAAACAGAATTAAACTAAGAATTCTGAAAATTTATCTAAAATACCCATCTATTTAAAAGTGGACTTTCATAGTTTATCCTCTAAATTATAGATTAAGAAATTTTTTCATTAGAGCATAGACCACGTATGTGGGACATTCGTTGTTTATGCTATTATGAAAAATGAACTACAGTTATATTTTATCTAGTTGATTTTGTTATTTAACTATAGTTGCATTTAAGTGTTTTATTACTTATTAAATCTAATATGCAAAAAAAATCGACTTCCGTGGTTTCTCCTCCAAGGTACAGAGTTACCACGAAAAATTGTTCAGAAATGCAAAATAAATAACCAATTTAATAAAATAAATGTATTTTCCACGAAACGTTTTTGGCGAATACACTTTATCCTCAATGATGCAGTTCCTTAAAATATTCACTGAAAATGGCCTGAAATAGAAAGCGGCAAAAAGCTCAGGAAATTTTCTGCAAAACGTAATTTGAAACTTTCCGAGTCCTTTTCCTGGAAAGGATCAGATTGTTTTTAACGATGCCTGACTGATAAGTTGTTCTAAGTCCCCCTCCATTATTATTGAGTGTTGTTTTCAGTTTAAATGTTAAAGTTTTCAAATGATTCTTAGTTGAATTTGGTAGCATTCCGCTGATGGAGAGTCGATATTGACTAAATCAATCGGTTGATTACAATTAAAATCTAGGAGATAAATTCCACAAAATAATCAAGTCGTTTTATTTTCAGAATTGTTTTTAGAGACTTTATAATATAATCCTCCTCTAAATACTTTGTCTACTTAATTTTGTTTCACTCTCATCAATTTATCGCTAATAAGTTTCGAGAACTTTTACAATATCGTACATCTCTCAACATAGTTTGAATAGAAAAAAAACAAACGTTCGTGTTTCTAGGAGTGTTTTTTGTTTGTTAAATAATCATTCTTGGGGTCAATGGGACATCAAAATCAGCTCTATCATATTTAAGCTTTATATTAGGATCCCCTCAGACCCTCGTCACCTCTCCTCCTCCCCCTCTCTTGTGTTCTCTGGACCACTCTGCTGACTAGCATCTTTTCTATTCTCTCAGCGATATAATATTTTCACAAGTGGCACTTTACACGGAGGCCTCCAGAGCCGTGGTACATTCCGGCACTCGGGAAGCTGGAGAGCTTTTCCCTCCGCTCGCTGGCTGATGCATGTTACGGGGAAAATGACGCGAAAATTGTGCGCCGTTACGTATTATGCTCGGCATCAATATCGCCTATTGGATTCCGCTTTAAATATTCATGATATCCTGGGAACTGAGATCCTTTTTTCTGAAATTTTCTTCTAAAATATTTATGAAATCGTTGTACGCCACCTGGTTTGGTGAGTTGTTACAGAAATGTGTAAAACACATTTCTTAAATATGGACTTTATCGACTTCCAATAATATTTTTTCGTGCTCTATACCTACTAAAAATAATTGGTTTTTAAAACGTTCTCCGGCGTATATTTATTTTAACAGCTATATTTAACAGCTGATTTTTCTTCAGAAAGTACATTGAGACGGCGAAACAGCTGACACATGTAAAAAATATGCTTTTTATAACAAAACTTTATTAAAATCCTTATTTATTGTTTTTGTGTTAAATTTGTAGAACTGCATTTAATTAAGAATTATTTTCAATTTAAAATTAATCACCTCCAATAATATAGTTATTTTGTATTGCTAGTTTTTATTATTAGTGTGACTATTTGTTGATTAACTGAAAACCAGGAGCACTTACTAATGATGTAATAAAATTTATATGTTTTTTTTTATTTATTTACATAATAATAATACTTCCTAAAACTTTTAAATATAAATAGGTACAATATAATAAATATTTTTTGTTTTACCTTACGATCTTCATTCTATTCCTCGTGACCGGTTAGTAGCCGAGTGGTCAAAAGCGTTGGGTTCGCACACTTGCGTTATGGATTCAACCCTCTCTAAGCTTTTTTTTTTTTCACGTGAACACCGCACAAGCGTCTCAACTGCTCCCAACCGTCTAGAGCCAGTGAGACTATGGCATCCCCAATAGGGGTATGTTGTGAGACTGAAGGTAGTGGGGAGAAGAAGGAGATGAGAAAGGGGAAGGTTGGGAAGTACCTGGCTATTCAGATCTGGTCACCAAACACGGCCAAAGCCATTTCAAGCAACGTTTCAATTCTGAATGGTGGTCTTTCACCAGGGCGATACTTAGAGTATCTACTACTCTGGAACGTGCCGCAAACATACTTTATTTTATTTTGTATCAATTAAATGTGTTATGACACATATTAATTAAATAAAATTTATTTGCGCACGCTGGGCTCGAACCAGCGACCTCTGGATTCGTAGTCGAGCGTCTTACCACTCGACCATGCAGGCCGTCAAAGCTACATCTTTCATCATTGCTCGAGCAATATTTTCCGCTTATAATAATGAGAGTAGCTGAAATCAAAATACTGCCAGGTTGTTTGTAACCCGGGAATGTTTGACTTTTTTAAATGAATTATTTAATAATAATGGCTCTTTTGTTAATACTTATCAAGTGATTATTCTCAAAACGGCGCTATAGAAATTATCCGTATATTACAGTAAACTATATTTCTGCCATTTAAGCAATCCTGTAGATTCCAGATACCATGAAAAGAAGAAACTACAAAAACCGTTCAGTATTAACCCCATAAGAGTAAATCGAGATCACTATCGGGCACAATCCCCTTCTCCCCACACGATTTAAGGCTGTAGCGGGATAGTTCCGGATTGCGGGAGGCTATATTTTCTCAAGGTTTATTGTAACCAACTGCTTTTCGGAACAATTTAATTCTCCAAATCAGGGGAGATATTATAATATTCTCTCACAGTCGTAATTTAATCAAAACAAACATAAACTTGTATACGCAGTCTAAATTTATTTTAATCCTGTTTATAAATTTACATACCATCGTTGAAGAGCCACATAAGTAAGGTTCATCGAACTCAGAATTTTATCGCCTGTACTTACATTTTTATTTTATTTTTTTCTCATTTCTTTGACTCATTGCCAAATTCGTAGACCAAAACGCTACGGCAGCCATCTTATTGAAATCTATTTATTATGTATGGAAATGATTATTTTACCAAAATAAATTTAGTAATTTTAATTTTTACAAACTTTACATAAAATTGATCAAAAATGCCATATTAAAAAGCCTCCCAAAAGCCTTGCTTTCAGTGTGATTCCAGTATTATTTTAACGTGGAATTATTTAAAGACTGCATAATAATAATGAATTACTCAATAAACTATAAAAGGGATGCACAAACCCTAGAGAAGAACTTTATTAAATCAACCGAGATAACAAAAAAAATCTCTACGAAAAAAATATTTTACTTTGCTAGTATGTGGGTTTGCTTATTTTCAATCAATTCGTTTCTAATAAAATCTCCACTCCAGCAACATAATTTACCCCTTCTGTTTTTCGCTATACCTTAAGTGCGTGTTCCGTGGCTGTGAACCCTACGTCCGGTCGACTGCACTTTTTCAATTTTCCTCATCGAAAGTTTTTCTTTTCCACATTTTATTTGATTTTATTTTTTTATATAGTTATTACCGCACAAGTGTCCCAACTGTTCCCAACCGTCTAGATCTAGTGAGACTGTGGCATCCTTAATTGGGGTATGGGAGAAGGAGATAGGAAATAGAAAGGTTGGGTAGTACCTGGCTATTCAGATCTGGTCACCTAATATGGCTAAAGCCATTTCAAGCAATGTTTTGATTTTAAATGGTGGTTTTTCACCAGGGCGATACTTAGAGTATCTACTACTCTGGAACGTGTCGCAAATATAGTATACATTATTTTTTTATATAAATTAAATGTGCTATGACACATATTTATTAAATACAATTCATTTGCTCACGCCGGGTTTGAACCCGCGACTTCTGAATTTGTAGTCGAGCGTCTTACTACTCGACTACCGAGGCCGTCAGAATATACGAGTATACCAAGCACAATGTACGAGTATATTTCAAATCGTGGGCGCATATCTGACGAAAATATTGTATTATTTATTATTTACCCGATAAGTACTAGTTGTTACTACCCGGATTCGCCCAAATCTTAACACTCTTTTTTTAGAAATATTTTTAACTATTAAAAAATGCTATGTGCGAAAGAAAGAGAGGGATAAGTCAATAACATTGAGTTTTGAGTTAAGTATGCAGAATTGTTCTTTAGATACATATCTACGAAGGAAAAATTAGATGAGTCAGTTAATAAAATAATGTGCTTTTATTTTTTGAAACAGGACATGTGACATATGACACAATTACAAACAAAAACAAAATTTCTCAATTTTGTTTTGGCTCTCCTAAACATCTGCGTTTATTGACTCATCTCTTTTTCCTTCCGCACACAGAATTTATTGATATCTATTTTTATTTATTTATTTATCTTAAGTTAGATCACATCATTGTGTGTTCTAATATAAAAGATTCAATGTAAATACAGACACGATTTTTTTAAACATATTTTTCTGATAACATTTTACAAACTCAAAAATAAAAAATATATATATTTATATATATCGGGTTACAACAAAATGAACATACAATATACCAACATTAATGGTTGTGGAATACATTTTTTCTTAATTATTTTTTAAATTGACGAATATTGTCTATTGTAGTGATTTCTGATGGAATTTTATTCTATAGTTGGACGACCCAGTACATGAGAGATTTCTGTGTGGTTGATTTTTTCCTTGTTGGCAATGTAATTAATTTTGCATTTCTCGTCCCATGTCCGTGTATCTCATAATTATAATGTATCCCACCTTTAAATTCTTTAGACATCATCCCTATAATAATTTTATGTGTGAAAATATAAACATTAAAATATATTGTTTGCTTCACCGTCATAAAATTAAGCTCTTTTAACATATCTTTGTTCATTGTGTATATTACTAGCTTTAGTATTGTTCTCATTGCTTTATTTTGCAGTATTTGTATTTTTAAAACAATGAAACAAAAAATATGATGTAATGTCTTATTTGTATTACAGCAAAATTGATATTTTAAAGCTTTATAGCTCATGGAAATGAGCTAAAAGTACAAACGTCGACCTTAAAATTCCAGACATGAAAACTTGGGCAAATTCATGACACCAGAGCTCACTATTTTCAGTTAAAAAAATTTACTGCTTCATACATCACACGATCAGATTTTCTTTTTTATATTTACGACATCTAATAGTCGATAAAGCATTTTTCCAATCCAGGCTTTTAATATATCAGTCTCATTTCCTACTTCCTACACTAAAAACTCTTTAGACCGAGCATGGAAAAGCAATCATTTGACAGAAAGGCTTAAAGATTCCATACCAAATTTATCATACTTCCTTTAAAATATTTTTTTACAAAGTGTCCTGAAACCAAATGTTTTCAGGAACATTTCAGAACGAAGAGAGTGTTTGCTTGTATTTTTTCACGAGGCGTGCGCTCATTTTTTCACATTTTTCACGGCTTTTTCGATAAAGCTTCGTACATAATTCACACGGAGTGCCCTGCCGGGATGGGCGGTGGCGTGATGCGCCCCAGACATGACAGCCCGCATGACGAGGATCTGGAAACTCGTTTGTTTTAATGTGTTCGACACGTGTCCTCTGATTAATTATTAATTACAAACACGGGTAATACCATATGTATTAATATGACATTCCGTGTTTTGTTATATATAAGATGTGCTAATGGCACATTTAATTAATATTCTATGCTGATATTAATTTACCTTCTTAATTTTTATTAGACTTATGTACTACCTGCTAATCTATTTCAATTAGCTTGTTGACGGGAGCAAGGTGACAACAATATTATACCCAATTATATAGAATTAAGAATACATAGCCAGCCTTAATGTAAGAATTAAGAAGAAAAAAAATACAAAAATAATTTAATAAAAATAAATTCTAAAAGTTATAATAATTTACATTGTCTTGATTCTGTGGCATCGCATTCTGAAATAATATTAAAATGTACCGTGAAAAAAATCAACCTGTCAACCATGAAAAGTATCTACTACCTATTCAGTTCTAGTTTAATTAGTAGACCCCGATCATCCATTTTCAGCTTTGAACTTTGATATAGCCAAAGCTTCAATCAATTATTTTCCATTTTTTATGTTAGTTTTTCGTTTTTTTCGAACTGTTTGCTTTTTGCTTGAAAACTTATTAGCTTTGAGCTGTGAACTTTAAAATTTGAGAGCTTTGAGCTTTAAGCTTTGGACATTAAGCTTTGAAAGCTTTGACCTTTGAAAGCTTAGAGCTTAAAGCTTTAAGCTTTAAGAGCTTTGAGCTTTAAGCTCTAAGCTTGAAGAGCCTAAAGCTTTATAAGCTTTGAGCTTTGAGCTTTGAGCTTTAAGCTTTAAGAGCGTCAAGCTTTAAGAGCTTTGAGCTTTAAGAGCTTTGAGCATTATGCTTTAAGCTTTGTGATTTTATGTTTGAAAGCTTTAAGCTTTGAGCTTTAAGTTTTGACAGCTTTGAGCTTTAAGCTTTATGAGCTTTGAGCTTTAAGCTTGAAGAGCTTAAAGCTTTAGGAGCGTTGTGCTTTGAGCTTTAAGAGCTTTAAGCTTTAAGAGCGTTGAGCGTTAAGCTTTAAGAGCTTTGAGCTTTAAGAGCTTTGAGCTTTAAGAGCTTTGAGCTTTAAGAGCTTTGAGCATAATGCTTTAAGCTTTGTGATTTTAGCTTTGACAGCTTTAAGCTTTAAGCTTTGAACTTTATGCCCCAAACGTTATAATTCGGTTATTAACGTAATAAGGCCAGTTAATTTATTAACTACCCTACATCTTTATAAAATAATATGTAAATTTAATTCATACAACGCATCTCCAAACGTGTTTTATACAGAGTTTACCTATGTATTATGTGTACGGCCCTAGTCTGCATTAAATAACCTTTATTATAATATTCCTTCCTGAAGTCACTGAAATATGAATCCTTCCCACGCATACAAAATTAGAACAACAATTTACACATAATTTTGAGTAACCCGTTCCGCTTCCAAGGGAAGTGATTCACTGCTACGTCTCTACTTCCTGCTTCCCCAGCCAATAAATGAGCTCACTTCCCCAACCAACAAATGAGCCCGCAACGTCCCCGCACACTATCGAAGAGACCGGCCTATCTGCCCTTATGAGATCCCGTCACGAATTTCGAAACACCCTGTGTGAACCAATTATGAAAGAATCAAAGAGAATTCGCTCTCCATAATTATCGTATAACCACATTTTTAGTGAATCATCAGTTAGTAAAAAAAACCTCGAGCTAGAGCTCTGGCGTAATGAAATTTCCACCTTTTTTTTTTTTCAGCACGCTGCGTCATTTCAATCGTAATCTATGAAGCTTTATATTATACAAGTAACAAGACGCCTTATTGTTTGTATCTTGGGCGAAAGCAGGTTCATTCTTAAAACTGGGATGGCTCCGCTAGTCGGAACATGTGTCAATAGCTTCGTCAAGATTACGCACAAGGTACTGTCGTAACCATCGTCGTAACAAAAAATAGTTGAACACGAATGGAAAGGCTCAAATAGGTATATTACTAGAATAATTTTAATTTAACATAACGTTATTATTAAGTCTTAGTTTTTTTTATTATTGCGACAGCGGTTACGGCGTTCAAAGCCAGCTGTCGAAATAAAAATAAAAACTAACAGAACTTAATAATGACATTATGAATGGTAGAATGTAGTACTTCCATCATCTTGAGGTATGAGTTAGACGTGATACCGCATAAGTTGATATCTTCTGCACTCTCATAATCGTTTTCTAGAACCTAGAACGTAAACCAAAACAATGGTTTCCTTTCCTTTCAGGATACTGAATCGTATTTCAGTTTTTGTGAGAGCCTAACGTTAATGGTAACGGTCAGGAACACGTTAAATAACTTGACTAAATCTACCGCAAACAGGCTATGTTTCTTCATCAAAACACTAGGTAGTTTGTTTTTCAGTGTTTGTCATGTTACCGGTAAATAAAAATACCCCACAGACTTCATAAAAAATCCTCATAACGATTTGAAATTTCTACAAATTACCTAATTATATTACTTTGTTGCCTACCTTTTTTTCTTTTTCGAATTATTTTTTTAATAGTGTGATAGCTCATAAGAGTATCAACTACCCAGAGTCAGGAAAACTATATCATTTCCATTTCGGAAAATTTTATGTGGCTTAAAGAAATGACAAAAAAGATTCAAAAGAGGAAGACAAATAAGTTTTTCGGAGATTGAATACCTGTCTATTCAGACTTGATCACTAAACATGAAATATTCTGAATTGTGGCCCTTTTCAAGGACAACATCTTCCACTCTGAAACAATGTGCAAACTTTACTAGAAAAAAACTGTTTTTTTAATGCAACGCGTTTTTTCATCGCACACTATCAAATTATTGCAAATAAATCTACGCTTAAACATTTTATCAAAAAATCTTTGCTTTAGGAAACAATAAAAAATATCAATATAATCCAATGCGAAATTTCCACAAAAAAAATCCATTTAACACGCGGCTTATCAAAAATGCCGTCACATGTCTGCCAATATAAGGGCCCTAATAATAGTAAAATAATAATAAAAGTAGAGCGGGGAGCGCGGCCTCGCGGCGCATGTCACCGGGCCCTGGAATTTAACTGCATTTTTATTGCTTGATTACTCACAAGAAAGTGGTTCGCCGATAGCGATAGGCCCGATTCATAAGCAGAGGGGCATTGTTATTATTTTACGTTGATTTTAATTTGATTTTTAAGTTAATTTTTTTTAAATATCGGATTTTGCAAAATGAAATCCAAAAGCTTCCACATGTTATACACAATAAATCACTAGGTACTCTGTTTTTTTTTTATTCCTTTCTCATAATTGGAATTTTTTTATCTTCCTTTTTTAATATTAGCTCTACACAGGAGGCTTTGACAGAAATAATTTCCCTTAGGACCTTTGTCATATTTTGGGAATGCTGTGTGAAGAACCTTCTAATTGATCAGCATTCTCCATAGTTCAATGGCCTTAAAAAAATTGCCTTAATGCTGGTTCGATTCACAATGCAGCTCAAGAACACATATTTACATAATATATTAGATGTCTTCATAAGTACACAAATCACTCTTTCGCAAAAACCGTGTTTCAAATTTTTGAACTTTTTCACATTGTTATACCGAGTCAAAATGGCTTCATTGTACATTTTTGTGTTAACTGCCGTTAATCAATAATTTTGGCTTCATAGAGAATGCTAAAGAAATATACCCATATACTTAGATAATAAATAATGTACGTGCCTAGATCTTCATGTTGTGTTTTTATTCAGCAGAAATGTGAAACGAGCGGATATTTCTGCAATAAAATCCGAGTAAAAACAATATCATACTTATGGCTATTTTAGTATTTTTTGCATAAAAAATCATTAGGTGCGATGCCCCCGACCTCGTGTTTAAGTTAAGCGTGTCAAAGTTTTAATAACACCTTGGACTTAAACGAGATTTTTTGTTCTTAAATTACTAACATTATTTTTCTCTCTAAAATGTCTAATTTCAGCTCTGTCTTTCAAGGGTTGAAGAACCGTCAAATATTTCGATCCAAAGTAACCATAACTATAATGGCTTCTACACTTTTTGTGGTTCGGCGCTCGCGTTTCGGTTGGCCCGTGGTACGGTCTGAGTCGCGGGGGTTGTTATTGTAACATTTGATTTCCATTTAATGATTTTTACATCCCTATTGATCGATTTCAATTATGACTTATTGGGTCAATCGGATGGAAGAATGGTGTAAGTAATGCGGTGTAAAACATTACGTCATTGTTTTAACGAGCTTTATTTTGATGTGATTCTAAGTTATTGCGTTTTTATGGATATTATTTAATGTTTCCATGATTAAATTGAGATTTTCTTTATTTCAGAAAAATGAGTAAACTTAATAAGGCAGTGGAGATTTGAAATAATTATAACAGATAAAGTAGAGGTTCCAAATTTGAGTCTCGATCGCGACCGTTATTATTTTATTTTCTGGCTTTTTCTGTTTCTCTTTTTTTGACATTATTTCAATAATTAATATCAAAAATACAATAAGTATAAAAGTTTTAAAGTTAATTCTAATTTAATAATTATAAATTGCTCGTTTCAGAAATGTGATTCAGAGCATTGAAAATATTATTCTTTTTTAATGGGTATCTATATTTTCTGGATATACTTAGTTTGATAATGGCACCACAGCTTAACATAGTGAAAGATACTTTCACTATTTTAGGTTCCATAGAACAGGAAATCTGCCTAGCTAGGAACTAATATCGATCGAATAAAGCATAGTAGCACTTGTACACATTTTAAAATATTACAATTATTATAACAAATGTACTTACTATTATGTTCTTTTCATTAAAAAAAATGTTTGCAACCATGTAACGAATAAATAAAATAAAATATACTATTACCCTTGTGAAGGACCTGCACGAACTAAACGAAATGTTATCTTCAATGACTAGATCTCAATCGCCAGGTATCTACTTCTTCCTCTTCATTTTCTCCTTTCCCTTCCTACTACATTTTTCCTCCCAATTTTTCCCAAATGGGGATGCCATAGTTTCACTGGCTCCGGGTTGTTGGAATTCTGAAAAAAAACGTTAAAATAAACTGTACTCTTTGCAGATCTTGAAAATATCGTATTTGAGTTTAAGTTTGTAGACGTGTGTGCCGTGTTTTAAATAGAATCGATCCTTTTTTTAAGAACATTAAGTTTTTCGTGACAACACCAATCCTGCGTGTGTAATAATATTTTAGGAGTTATTTTTGTACAGCATTATTTTTAAGCGGCACTTAGGCAAGTTCCTGCGAGAGACATTTTATGACACGAGCAAAAAAGAAAAGGACGATACGGGATGCATATTTAATATGATTGTTTGTTCAGGCGTCGCTAAGTAAGGCTTGCGTCTGACGCACCCTCTGCTGTAAGCCGTAATGACGTCCTTATTAACAGCCGCTTATGTTTGTACGCGGTGTATGGATGTTTTCAGTGTTTTAACCTGTCACTTGCGGTAATTGAGTTTATTTTAGAAGAAATATGCCACCCTTAAAAAGCTATTTTTCGAAAGCCATTATACGGAAGCGCCCCCGTAGTCAATCACAGGTTGAAACGAACAAAGGTGAAGACGTGTAAGCTCGTAAATGTGGTCATTCACGAGTGTAGTACAAATTCGTATTCGTAACAACTTGTTAGCTATCAAAAGAAGTGCCTCGATTTTTTAAGATTATCGCCATTTTTCAGAAAAAAGCCTTTAGTCAGTGTTTCTTGTCAGAAAAGAATTGTTGATGTTAGGACGTTTTGTTTTGGAAAATTTAAAAAAAATATATCTTTTCAAAAATTCACCCTAAATATTACTTAAATGCAGGCAGATTATGAATTTATAACCATACAAGCATGTGTTGCATTTGGACATTAAAAAAAAACATTAATCTACCTTTTTTAATTGACAAAGGGTGGACCTCTTCTTTTATTTCCCGAATTGAATAATTTAACATATAAATACCTATTTTTCATTATAAAATAGAATTAATTGATTCCGATTCTTAAAGATTTCTCTTTTCAACTAATAATCAATAAAAATAAAACATATTTTCTAGTACAATTGGTATTTATTAATTAGTGAAAACACGAATCAAAATAATAATATAATAAAATATAGTTAAAAATAAAACGTTAAAAAGTAACTAAAACACCTAGAGATACATTTTTTGGCTCATTAAATCAAACACATCTTACTACGGTGCTGCATTTTAATATAATTGTTAGCAAAATGAATCCATATTCAGTACATTTACGTATGTTGTTCTTCCTCAAAGGATTATTAATTTTCCTACTCTCACCCTTTTCAAAAGTTTTTCCCCTCATTATATCGTCGAAACCCCTTCAATACAATACATTTTTAATTTGGTCGTCCATCTGGGCGAGGCACAGACAGCAGACAGAATGAAGTTTCATCTGCGAAGCCTTCCCACATCAACCATCAACCCTCTGAAAGGCTCTCCTCATCCCTCTCTCTTGTCAACCTTTTATGTTTCTATAGATAATGTTCCAACTCACTAAAACATTTACGGGGTAGCGCTAAAATGAAAATGAGGAAAATTGAAAGACCGTCTTCTGGAAACTTAAACGAGATTCTACCGGTGCTTTCTATGAGTTGCTCCGGACTTCGTTGTGTAGAAAGTGTAGACATTTTCAAAGTATTAATTACTGCTCCTCGAAGCTGAAGACGACAGCAAAAAAATAGGCAACTCCCTTTGTTCGGTTCAATAAAGATTTGTTTTGGTATTGAACAAAAATATCGTCAAAGGCCAACAACTTTTTACCAGTTACCTTTGTGGAATGTAGATGAAAATGCGAAATTTAAAACACATTTTAAATAAAGTTATTGGGCACCCCCGGGTTTAACCCGACCTTTGGATTCGAGTCGGGTCACCCTCGACCGTGGAATAAACAATAATAAAAATTTAAAAATAAAAAAAAGTAAATAACTTAAAAACCTTTAATTATAGCATTGGTGATGAAAAAATTGGGTTTTTAAAATTTTTTTGGAAAAATGAAACTTAAACAACACCATATTTAAAATTAAAAACGTTAGTGCGCCAAAAGCATTGTTTTTCCCCTTTTAGAAGTTTTTTCATAAATTTTACGAATTTCCCCTTTTAAACTTTTTGGTCAATTAAAGAAACTTAATTCGGTGCATAATAAAAACGCCCCCCGTTTCCGCGTTAAATTTTCATTTTAGGGTTTTAAACCTTTAATATCTTTTTCTTTTTTTTTTGTAAAAAGAAAAATTAAAAATTTTTAATTTTCATAATTTTAATATAAACCCATAAAAAGGGGTTTTAAATTTAAAAATTAAATAACAAAAAAAAAATTTTTGGGAAATTTAAAAAAAAAAAAAAATTTTAAAAAATTTTTTTTAAAAAACGAGGGAAAACAAAAATTTGGGAAAAATTTTTAAACTCAAAAAAATTTAAAAAAAAATTCTTCCTTGGGGTTTTTTTATGACAGAGGATTTTTTAAAAATTTTTGGTTATTCTTCCCGGAAGTTTCTTTTTAAAAAAAATTTAAAAAAAAA
>JAGWCC010000808.1:0-153722 GCA_022651775.1 Drusus annulatus
TTAAGATCTATTGTATCGTCTTGAAAACTTGATGGCTAGATTAAATTTTAATTGGATTTTCTTAAAAATTTATTGGTTGGATTGAATTTAAGATGTTTTCCGAAACGACTCCAATGACTGAATTAAACATCTATGTGATCGTCTTAAAAACGTGATGGCTAGATTTAATTTGATTTGGATTTTCTTGAAAATATATTGGCTGGATTGAATATAAGATTTATTTCCAAACGACTCCAATAACTGGATTTAAAATCTATTGGATCGTCTTGAAAACTTGATGGCTAGATTTAATTTGAATTGGATTTTTTCACAAACTTATTGGTTGGATTGAATTTTAGATTTATTTCCAAATGACTCCAATAACTGGATTTAAGATCTATAGGATCGTCTTGAAAACTTGATGGCTAGATTTAATTTGAATTGGATTTTCTCACAACTGTATTGGCTGGATTGAATTTTAGGTGTATTTCCAAACGTCTTCAATTACTGGATAAAAGATCTATTGGATCGTCTTGAAAACTTGATGGCTAGATTTAATTTTAATTGAATTTTCTTAAAAACTTATTGGTTGGATTGAATTTTAGATGTTTTTTCAAACGACTCCAATAACTGTATTAGAAATATATTGGATCGTCTTAAAAACGTGATGTCTAGATTTAATTTGATTTGGATTTTCTTGAAAAAATATTGGCTGGATTGAATTTAAGATGTATTTCCAAACGACTCCAATAACTGGATTGAAGATCTATTCGATCGTCTTGAAAACTTGATGGCTAGATTGAATTTGAATTGGATCTTCTAGAAAACTCTATGGCTAGATTTAGTTTGAATTGGATTTTCTCACAAACTTATTGGTTGGATTGAATTTTATGGTTCGCTCAGGGCGAAAAAAGGATAAATATCGCCAATTGAGTCGTATAGTTCCAATGTACGATAAGTCCAATATAATTCAAAATTTAAGTAAATATGAGGTTTTATTCTACCGGCTATTTACCATACTAATCAAATGTCAATAAGTTCCAAACGTCCGTAAAATCTTACGAAAAGTGGGTTTTAAAATTACGATGAGTTTCAAACGGCGATAAATCCATGGTGCCGTTTGTTCCAAACGCCGATAAGTCCACCGCTTGTCCAGATAGCCAATGAGCGCAAAGCATTTCGATAATTCCAACATGGCCTAAAGCACTTGCGAGGAGTGTTATTCTTTTAAAGTGTCTACTGTTTTATACATTTCTACAGCTAAATAATGTCCGATCTTACCAAAAATGTCATTCAAGTGACTGGAAATACATCAAGGAAACGAGCTATCAATAAGGAATCTTGGAAAAAGAATGTGGATAGCCGTAAAAGCTAATGAAAAATCTGCTATTTTGAATTGATTTGTAAATCGAATGTCCTTCATTACTGGGTGCTCCCAAAACTTCGCTCGTTTGTTTTTAATTATTTTTTGGTTTCATTCGTTTTTTTTGCAATTGTTCCTATTGTCTATTTTTTTTAAATACCTGGGCGAGAGAAATAAAATTTCAATTGAAAAAAATATTTAAAAAATTGAATCACGTAGGTATGGTTTTCATAATTTTAGTAATATTAATTGACGTTTATTTATTTTTGTGAAAAAAATATTTTTTATTAAACCTGTGGATATAAATATATAGCAAACATGCGTTTACCTATTAAATCATAAAGCCATAATTTAAAAAAAAAAAAAAAAAATTATCACAGAAAAAAAAATTCTAGGTACGCTCCGAAAAACTTGCCCATTTCTCCGTTATGCGAGCATAAAACGAAGACCTTCAAATGTGACACCTTGAAAATAGTTGATTTGATGGATATCCATACAATTTATTATTTGAAAAATGAAAAAAATTATCAAGACAACTATATCATTAAATATTGTCATCTTGATGAATGCAAGCGCCGGCGTCCCAAAAAAACAGTTGGAATTAAAATAAGAGGCAGTGTTAAATACACTCTACCGCAAAAGAGAACAATAGTTTGAGAATATATTGTGATAAATACAGAATATTTAAAATTATAAAATGTCTCCATTCCTTTTTATATGACATTTTGTTTTATAATTTGGTTTTGTCAACTTCTTAAGGATGAAAAAAAAAAACACTAGTTTATTCTCATTTAATTTTTCTTGGTAAATAAAAAAATAGAATCATTTAATATTTTCGTTTCTTATTCGTCGGTTTAAAATGTATGTAATTTTTTTTAAGCAAAGGCTTTTATCTTTGTTTTGATTTAACCAGCAAATAGATAAACCTTTTTTGTGTATTTTTTCAATAGAACAATAGTTTGACAATTTACTGAAATGAATACAAAATTTTTGTAATTATAAAATATCTCTATTTCCTTTATTTTATATATTTTGTCATATAATTTGGTTTGGTCAACTTTTTAACTATGAAAAAAAAAGTATTTTGTAAACACTAGTTTATTCCCATATAATTTTTCTTGGTAAATAATAAAAAAATAAACTTTTAATATTTTCGTTTTGATTAAATCATATTTTTTTGGTGACCCTGTACTTGTCTACCACGTGTCGACTGTGTTGAGAAACAAACACCGATAAGTCACGACTGGTGAGTTCCTATATACGTTAAATTTGACAGTTAGTTTCAAATGCCGTTAAGTCCATTCTTATTTGCGTAATTACTCCTAAACTATTAAGAAAGTAATTGCTTTATTTTATTAAAAACATCCGTAGTCCAATAATAAAGCACATCAAATGCAATAAATATAAGTTTGTAATGAATATAAGTCATAATTGAAAAAAAATGGTTTGCCAACATTTTACCATAGTGGACTTATCGTAGATAGGAACTATACGACTCAATTGATGTTACTGTTCTAATTAAACAGTTTAATGCCATCTTTGTTTAACAGATGTTACGGTTCGCCTAGGATAGTGACTAACTTAAAATCGCTAATCGATTTTAGTGGCCATATTAGACAGTTAACAGCCATTTTTGTCCACCAGACTTAATCGTTAGCCTAAAACAGAAAAAGGCCTCATATTGCCGATATACTCGTATGTTACTTGCCAATTAAGACCGTTACATGCCGTCTTTGTCTCACAAATGTTACAATTGGCCTAGGCTATGAAAAGGCAATGTGTTGCCATGTTAATTGAGGTTATTGGCCAAATAAGACAGTTGAAAGCTATTTTTAAATTTTTTTAAAAGCCATTTTTTCCAACAGGAGTTACGTTCGCTTAGGACAGAAAAAGGTATAAAAAATATTACCTATTTATTATACTGGCCAAATAAGACAGTTAAATGCCATATTTTTCCAACATATATATTGCCAATTGATGTTACTGCCCAAATAAGACATAAAGTTATCTTTGTCCAACAGATGTTACGGTTCGCATATTCGCCCATTCATCAATCTTTATCATCCATCCATCCCATCCCATCAGAAAAGACCTTAAATGGCCAACAAATGATACAATTCGAATTATAAAGCAAATAGCCATCTTTCGCCAAAAGAGGTAACAGAACGACTAGGACAGAAAACTGACAACAATGACCAACAGATGCCACTGGTTTACAAAGACAGACCTATGGCCAATAGACAATACCGGCCGAATAAAAATCGTAAAGTGTCAACTATGGCCAACAGATGTTACAGACCGGCTTATACAGTAAATTGCCATTTATTGTGATTTGGTTTGTGATTTGGATTATGATTTGGATATCGATTTCGATTTCAACTTCGATTTCGATTTTGATTTCGACTTCGACTTTGACATCGACTTCGACTTCGACTTCGATTTCGATTTCGATTTCGATTTCGATTTCGATTTCGATTTCGATTTCGATTTCGATTTCGATTTCGATTTCGATTTCGATTTCGATTTCGATTTCGATTTCGATTTCGATTTCGATTTCGATTTCGATTTCGATTTCGATTTCGATTTCGATTTCGATTTCGATTTCGATTTCGATTTCGATTTCGATTTCGATTTCGATTTCGATTTCGATTTCGATTTCGATTTCGATTTCGATTTCGACCGATTTCGATTCGATTTCGATTTGCCATTTATTTCGATTTGATTTGGTTTCGATTTCGATTTCGATTATGATTTGGATTTCGATTTCGATTTCGATTTCGATTTCAACTTCGATTTCGATTTCGATTTCGATTTCGATTTCGACGATTTGATTTCATTTCGACTTCGACTTCGACTTCGATTTCGATTTGGATATCGATTTCGATTTCGATTTCAACTTCGATTTCGATTTTGATTTCGACTTCGACTTCGACTTCGACTTCGACTTCGATTTCGATTTCGATTTCGATTTCGATTTCGATTTCGATTTCGATTTCGATTTCGATTTCGATTTCGATTTCGATTTCGATTTCGATTTCGATTTCGATTTCGATTTCGATTTCGATTTCGATTTCGATTTCGATTTCGATTTCGATTTCGATTTCGATTTCGATTTCGATTTCGATTTCGATTTCGATTTCGATTTCGATTTCGATTTCGATTTCGATTTCGATTTCGATTTCGATTTCGATTTCGATTTCGACTTCGATTTCGATGGAAAAATAGATTCCAAAGCGTCGATAAATTCGTGGCAGGTTTTATCATTTCGTCATCAAAATAACGATTGACATTACGCTAGGATAATGCGTAATATTGCTTCTAGCTACTCGCTCAGCACCAAGTCGTGATTTTTTTTCTTTATTCTGTAATATCTATGGTTAACCATATTCTGTCACTTTTAATGGTTAGACTGGCTTGATTAAGGTGGGATTTTGTATTCAACGAAAAACAAAGATTTTTTCACGTTTTTTTTTTTTAATTACAAACTTAAAGTATGTCCGAGAAAGGGAGTGTTGAAACTACGAATACGCCGCGTGTCATCGAGGTGTGTTGTGCCGTGGGTCTTCACGATCCAGATAGAAACAATGTCAAGGCGGAGCCAGAGACTGGAGAAGAAGACGGGGGTGAAGTTCTGTATACAGATATAGACATAGACCTCCAAGATATTAAGGCGGAATGCCTGGAGTATTCCGAGAGAGTGGACCAGACAGCTGGTAAGAAAACTACAACATTTTACCTATTAATAAACAATTGTGAGCGTTGCTTTGGTTAATTGGCGCTGACAGAGCAAAATAAAAACATGATGTTTACTAATAAATTACCAATTGAAATTGATTAAAGGTTACTCTCTATAAATGGGGAAATTAGCGGAAGAATTTCATTATACGTCACAAATAATTAATCACCATTACAACGGATTTGGGGTAGCTAAATTCATTTAAAAAAGAAGTAGCTAAATTCATTTAAAATATCACAGACAATTACTTTAAAGCCCGTAATCAGCTGTTACATCAATAAGTACTGTTATGAGAAAATCATATTTAATAATTATCATATTTAATACCGCATTAGAGCCAGAGAGACTGCGGCATCCCCAAATAGGGTACGTTGTGAGGCTGAGGGGAGAGTTTAGTTTAGTTTTAATGGGGAGGGGAAGGATATTGGGCAGAGGAAGGTTAGGAAGTACCTGGCTATTCAGATCTGGTCACTTAACACGGCTAAAGCCATTTCATGCAACGTTTCGATCACAATACTGACTACAAAAATCATCAATACTGACTACAGTTAGCATAGAAGCGCTACCTCCTGTATATTATTGCTCTGAGGTTGTTTCTGAGTTCACTTTTGACCCTTTCCGTTAAAATGCTAACCGCATATAATTGCAGTTATTTCCCGTAGTTATATCAACTACGGGGAAGCTGGTATCAGCATGAGTTAGCAATGTTAGCATAGAGATTTGGAAAATATTTTATTAAAATGGATTCACCTATTAGCGTATTTACCTGTGATGTTATCCCCTCGGAAATCTTTCCAGAGTTACATGATTTTCTTATATTTTTGTTTTGATCTTTTGAGTAGAAAGAGCTTAAAAATAATGTTTTTTTAAATGTTTTTTTTATCAAATAAGGGTCAATATTTTTTCAATTCAATATGCATTGTGTACCTTTCTTCTAAATAAGTTAGTAATTTTGTCGATACTAGTTCTAATTTATCTCATTTTGCACTTTTATTGCCATCGTGTAGTATTTTTAAGTGTTAAGGCAGATTGAACAGCTGAGTAAACGAGCGAGTCAGTGCATTCGACCGAGTTCTCGCTACGTGTATACATATCACAAAGAGCTCTGCGTAGAAAACCGCGAGAGACATTGAATAAAATGACATTAAATTATCTCGTTCGATCGAGCTACTCGGCTGCTGCCGATATGGCATTTGGGATTCTACAAGAAATTAACATCTCAAATTCGTTTGTTTTTCAGGAAGAAGTGGAAACAAGGAACTTGGCGAGCAACAAGGTAATTCAAGCGAGAATCGCAAGCAAGAGTTAGTTCGTTCCGCATCGAATTCATTTTCCCACTGCAGCTATTCAAGTTCTCAGGAGTCATTGATAAAAAGCCACATGCTAATGCAGGGCGAAGGAAAGCCATTTGCGTGTTCCGAATGCAACTATTCATGTGTGAAAAACTCAGCTTTAAAAAGACACATGCTGACTCACAGTGGAGATAAACCATTCCTCTGTTCCGAGTGTGACTATTCAAGTTCAAGAATGACGGATTTAAGATCACACAAGATGACTCACAGCGTGCAAAAATCGTTCTCGTGCCCCGACTGTAATTATTCAGGTTCAAAAAAATCTTATTTAAAAGTACACATTCTAACTCACAGTAAGGAAAGGCCATTTTTGTGTTCTGTCTGCAATTATTCATGTACACGTAAGTCGCAGTTTAAAAACCATATGCTTTCTCACACTGCAGGAAAACCTTTATTGTGCCCGGAGTGTAACTATTCGTGTTTTTATAAGTCAGCTTTAAAAAATCACATCATGACCCACACTGGAGAAAAACCTTTCGCATGTTCCAAATGCAGCTATTTATGTTCGCAAAGGTCTTTTTTAAAAACACACATGTTGACTCACAGCGGAGAAAAACCCTTCTCGTGTTCCAAGTGCGTCTATTCGTGTAAGAAAAGCTCGTGTTTAAAAGAACACATGCTGAGTCACAGTAAAGTAAAACCTTTCTCATGTTCGAAATGTAACTTTACATTTTCAAGAGTGTCATATCTAAGAAAACATATGCTAAATCACATTGTAGGAAAACCGTTTTCATGTTCCGACTGTAACTTTTCGTGCTCAAATGAATCACTTTTAAAACAACATAATCTAACGAAAACTCACTTGAGAAAGTTGCCAGTGAAGATGAACGTTTTGTCTCACAGCTGAAAATTAAGTAAAACTGCTGTTTACACCAACTGCTGTATGCACGTTGCAAGAAAGGTATTTTAATTTATAAAGGATACTTTTAAAATCATTGTTATTTACCGCACGCACTCTTCAGTTTTAACTATCTACATATATGAAAAAAAAATACTACACCGGAAGAGTAAAAATATTATTATCGGAGATATTGGTCTTGATTTTTTTGGTACCAGTCCAAATGATTTTTGTCCTTTATGACTATCAAACTTTGATTTGAATGTTCTTTCTAATGTATATTTTGTCCTATTTTTGTCATTGCTTCAATATAATATTATGTTTGTGCTATTTTTTCTCTGTTGCTCTTTTTTTCCCATTTCGTGTTATGTATTTTTTTTTGTAATTAGTCAATAGTCTGTTAGTTTATAAATAAATAAATTTATTGAAATATTACGCATACGTTTGTTAAATTGCTTAGGTATTAACGAAAAAGCATCAAACTGGCTAAAAAGTTATCTGGACAAAATACCACAAGTCGTAAAAATAAATAAAAGTCTTAGTTTACCTTGATTTTAGTATACCACAAGGCAAAAATATTGGTTTGATACAAACCTACTTTCAATAAACGTAAAAAAAACTTTTATTTTACATTATCAATGAACTAGTTAAAAAAATACATGAACATTAAAATAATTATACCCAACAGAAACTGTAAGAAAACTGACTGTAATAACTTATGTACCTGTTGGTAATTGTTGACCAATTTGGAAAATAGTGGACCGTAAAACGATAAACTATACTATTTGATGGAAGTGTCTAATTATGGATGTGGAGAGATTATGGAGTGAAGGAAACCATTCACTCACCGATGTAGTTGAAGTTGAAGCTCTTGATTCTTCTTACACAGTTTTATTGTTAGTGAAACGAATCACATTAAAACGCCACACTTAATTTTATATCACTTGGAGAACGACAACAAATCGAAGAACAAACGAGACACCAACGAACCAAACGAAACAGGTTTTTTCACATTAAACTCTTCTGTTTCGATTGTGGTTTGTATCAAACACCATGTTGTTCCATACGAAATTCGATATTTAGAAATAGTTGGATAAGCTAATAAGATATATTGATTGAACTGGATGAAAAACATGAAGGTAAGAACCTAACAAATTATCAATTTGTAATCCAACACACAAACTCGTATGAATATTGAAGGGTTTAATTACGCATTTAGGTAATTACACTTGTAATAAGAATAGTTATAATAATCGTATCAACATATGAAGAATAGTGTTGTGGGTTCCGGTCTTTGCGGGGGTAGAATTCAGACTGCCTGGGTAGAGGCTAGGGGACGATTTCTCTATCTGCACCGTCAAGTGCATTCCTCTGCCAAATGTTGATTGACATATTTGAGCGAGCCCATTTTAATTCACGCGTTTACACTATTACCATATATGTTAACTTGTCAATCGAATCAGGAAATGTATTTATATATTTATTAGACTAAGCAATATAATTGTATTAGATTATTACAAAACAGTGTATCACGCTTTAGTCCACTCTTTCATTCAGGTTGGAAACATCGGATGGAGAGTATGTATATGAAAAAATGGTTGACCCCTTGGATTAGCAATGATGGAGAGAGAGCTAATTATTTTTACCCAACCTATACAAACTTGCAATAAATCAATTTCTCCGGTTTTTTTCGTCGTACACCATGAGAGAGAAAGAGACAACAAAT
Organism: Drusus annulatus; assembly: GCA_022651775.1. Lineage (NCBI taxonomy): Eukaryota > Metazoa > Arthropoda > Insecta > Trichoptera > Limnephilidae > Drusus > Drusus annulatus. Next base: position 8,995 of record JAGWCC010000808.1, read on the forward strand.
ATAATACACCGCTTCTTGTACTGTAATGATGATCTTGGGCTCCTGGGTCACCGCGGGATTAACATTTTTTATTATGCCACTAAACTTGACACAACTAAACGGTTTTTTAGGTTATATGCTACATTTTTGTTGATAACAACACTGTGAAAAAGTGGTTATACGAATAAACAAAAACATTATGTCGATATGTGATATGAATGGATGTATAAATACCCTAGCCTTAGTATTAGCCACGCCCAGGTGCGCCGACTCCGGTAAAAATCATCAAAACTGACTACACTGCCTTGGATAGATACCACTCTATATACTCTAAGGTTAACCCTGTAAATGTGGTTCAAATACTAATTTTATTAAATAATACTAAAAAAAAAATTCTAACAACACGTATTAAAAGTATTTTAAGTTGCAAAAATAGAAGACATCGATAAAAAACGCTTAGTTTTAGATATTTTATTATTTTTTACCAGCCTTCTAGTTAAGTTTAGCAAGGTCTGTATTACAAGTCAAGTTTCTGTATTTTTGTGGGTAATTGTTATTTAAAATAAGTTTTTATGTGTTCTTCGATTTTTTACTTTTGAAAAAAAGAAATTATTCTTTGATCCATTTTTTTTAAAAAGTAAAAATCGAAGAACACACAAAAACGTGACTAACCTTTCCACTTGTCAAAAAAAAACCACTAATCCAAAATGGCTGATAATGCTAACATATGATAAACATATGTGTACCAACATAACAACAACAAAAAAATCGATAATTTAATGTATACACTTCGCGAAAATTCAAAATTCACCTTTTCTTTTGAAAAGGCGTATATATATATATATATATATATACTGCTTCCAATGTATCGATATTTTGTTCAAAAATATTAATCATTATATTTACACCTTCACACCACTATATGTATACTTATTCTTTTAGTTATTATTGTGAACTATACTTAAATAAAGATTATTATTGACTTTATGTCGTGATGGGCTACATTACTCTACTTATTCCATGTTCTATTATTGTGATGTAATCTGTAATATGCACAAATTTAATTTTACTAACATAAATTATAAATAAAATAGGTCCTACAACGGTTCCCTGAGGGATTCCAAATTTCAATATTTCAGCTTATTAATTTATTTTTATATTTACTTCACACAGGAGGCCTTGAGGGGAATAATTTCTTTCAGGGTCGATGTCATCTTTAGGGATGCTGTGTGGAGGGTCTTTTTGAAGAAAGGAAGTAATGAACCTGGGTCTTGAAGACGCCCATGTTGAAGGAAGGAGGAAACACAAAAGCCAGAAAATCGTTCCACAGATGATCTGTTGAACATAAGAACGAGTCGTAAAAGTGACCCGTTTGATGATTAGTTTAAATTTACGTATTGGCACATCTGATTCCAATAGCTACTATAACAAGCTAAAATAGCAAATAGCTATTATGACGGCCTCCGTGGTCGAGTGGTAAGATGCTCGACTACAAATCCAAAGGTCGCGGGTTCAAACCCGGCGTGCCCTAATAACCTTTATTTAATCAATATGTGTCACAACACATTTAATTCATATAAAAAAGTATACGAGGCTTGTTCAAAAGAAAAGGTGTATTTTGAATTTTCGCGGGCCGTATACATTTGATTATCGTTTTTTGTTTTTGTTTGTTATGTTGGTACACATATGTTTATCATATGTTAGCATTATCAGCCATTTTGGATTAGTGGTTTGTTTTTGACAACTGGAAAGGTTAGTCACGTTTTTGTGTGTTCTTCGATTTTTTTACTTTTGAAAAAAATGGAGCAAAGAATATGTGTTAAATTTTGCGTTAAAAATGTAATAAAGTGCTCCAACGCACTTAAAATGTTGACTGTGGCATTCGGCGAGTCTACTTTGTCTCAAAAAGTGTTCATAAGTGGTACAAGCGCTTTACAGAAGGCCGAGAAGATGTTAATGACGATGAGCGTCCTGGAGTTGTGGAAAAACAAATCATGGATTTTATCATTTGATCCATTTTTTTTTCAAAAGTAAAAAATCGAAGAACGCACAAAAACGTGACTAACCTTTCCAGTTGTCAAAAACAAACCACTTATCCAAAATGGCTGATAATGCTCACATACGATAAACATATGTGTGTACCAACATAACAAAAAAAAACGATAATCGAATGTACACAGCCCGCGAAAATTCATAATCACCTTTTCTTTTGAACAGGCCATGCATTATATATAAAGCCCTGGTGAAAGACTACATCTAAATAGACAAGTACTTCCCAACCTTCCTCTTTCCATCTCCTTCCCCTCCCCACTACCTTCAGCCTCACAACATGCCCTATTTGGGGACGCCATAGTCTCACTGGCTCTAGACGGCTGGGAGCAGTTGAGACTCTCGTGCGGTATTCATATAAAATTAAAATAATTACTTTTTATTAGAATCTCTTTGGTGTTTCAATCTTCCTAAAGTGCGCTGGTCATTAATTGCGCTAATCATTGCTTTATCCATGTGGTATGGGCTGTCCTTTCTCTGCCATTTCTATCTATTTCGTGTGATGTAACTTCACTAATAAAAAGTCGAAAATAAAATAAAATAACGGTCTTTCAACCGTTTAATGCTAGGGTTTTTTTTTTATAAAAAGTCTTTAAAAAACATCAGGTTTTTTTAAATGTTTATTCAAAGTTTATTCACTTTTCAATGAAAATATAACAATTTAAGCATATTTAATTTCACATTGATACGTTATGATAATTTTTTTTTTAATAAAATGATTTATTCATACATACACGAAAATATGAACACAATATAGTAAAAACGAAATAAGCAGTTCAAAAACACAACCCATCTCAACTGCAGGCAAATTCCAACTGCGTAAAATACAACGCTAATATTGACGACCGTTACTCGTGTTAGCTAAAAATAGAACGCTGCAAGTCGAAACAAGCGAGCGTCACTCGGGCTAGCTGAAATTGAAACGCATTTAGCGCGCGAGCGTGACTCGTTCAAAAGCATCAAGCAAGCGGGTCAGCACCCAAAAATAGACACTTTTTGGCTTTCTAGTACAATTCTATATGGTCAATTCTATAAGTCGATTCTATATGGGTAGTTAGAAAAATGACTGAGGTTTCCAGTGAACACAATCATCAAACAGTAATCTTTTAAATTATTTATGAAAAGCATACTTGAATTTTAGGTAAAATGTTAAAAAAATGTCATTTCTGGTTTCAAAAATGCACCTTTTACCGTCATTTTAGTATGTTTTTCACAGAATTTAATGGATTACAGTTGTGAAATTGTATTCACTGAAAACCTTAGACATTTTTCTAACTACCTATATAAAATGTATAGATAAATTATTTGTGGTTTTGCTTGTATTGGAACGCTACAAAATGACGTTTGCCGTCATTTTGGGTGCTGAGGCTAAATGTATTAGTTTTGAATTTCCTCTGTGAGTGCGTACGACCGTACGAGTGTGAACTTTACAAACACCCATCTACCTTATAAAGTACCTACCTGTAGTGTATTTTAGCAGACGCTATTCTATATTTGAAACGGGTGAATAAAAAATAAAAAATTAATACCAGCAATTTGACTAATTATTTTTCCTTGAATTTTGACGGAAAAAGCGGCAGAAAATCGATATAAATTCGCTTTCGAAAAAGCATCGTTTTTTCTTTCGGTCACCGTCGCGCATCGGAGAACGCGATGACAGGGGCGGTCCGTGAAACTCTGACGTAGGTAAGTAAATTTTAAAATCACTTCGTCATTAATTTTTGCGTTGTGTTTTTATTTCGAGTTCCGAACAAGATTCCCAACTGCCTGGAGTGTGGCGTCTCCAATTGAATCATGTTCTGAGACTAAAGGCAGTGGGGAGGGGAAGGAGATGGGAAAAAGGAAGGTTGAGAAGTACCTGACTATTCAGATCTAGTCACCTAACACGACGGCAGGCCGAGTCCTGAGCCAAACAGGGCCTGGCGAAGGTAAAAAAATTGTCGCCCCTCGTCAAGTATAAAACGAGAGGCGCAAATTTTAAGTTCGCGCCTTCGGGTCGGGAAGTTACGGGTTTTTTTACATGTGAGACTATGGCATCCCCAAATAGGGTATGTTGTGAGGCTCAAGGTAGTGGGGAGGGGAAGGAGATGGGGAATAGGAAGGTTGGGAAATACCTGGCTATTCAGATCTGGTCACCAAACACGGCTAAAGCCATTTCAAACAACAGTTTTTGATTCTGAATAGTGGTCTTTCACCAGGGCGACACTTAGAGTATCTACCACTCTGGAACGTGCCGCGAATATACTTTTTTTTATTTTATATGAATTAAATGTGTTATGACACATATTAATTGAATAAAAGTTATTGGCGCACGCCGGGTTTGAACCCGTGACCTTTGGATTCGTAGTCGAGCGTCTTACCACTCGACCACGGAGGCCGTCCGATAGCCATTTACAATTGATTTGGTTTTTTTTCATTTAATATAATGCATTATATAAAAATGGACTATATTTAGGTATTCTAAATAAAATACTCCTAAGCAATTCTCCGCCTGGAGCGGACTATTCCAATTGCGCGTGCACAAGAGCTAAAGCAGTTTCAAGAAACGTTTCGATTCTGAATGAGTGTCTACCACCCTGGCACGTTCAATTGTGAAAAAACACATTTCAATTCAATTAAATGCATTTGCATACGCCAAGATTTAAGCCCGCGATCTCTGGATTAGCAGTCGGGCATCTTAACCACTCGACCACGGAGGCCGTCCAATATGATGGATAATAAATGGTTTTTAATTCATTATTAATCGGCCTCCATGGTCGAGTGATGAGACGCTCGACTGCGAATCCAAAGGTCGCGGGTTCAAACCCGGCGTGGGCAAATAAATTTTATTCAATGAATATGTGTCATAACATATTTAATTGATTTAAAATAAATTAAAGTATATTTGCGTCACGTTCCAGAGTGGTAGATACTCCAAGTATCGCCCTGGTGAAAGACCACCATTCAGAATTGAAACGTTGCTTGAAAGGGCTTTAGCCGTGTTTGGTGACCAGATCTGAATAGCCAGGTACTTTCCAACCTTCCCCTTCCTTATCTCCTTACCCTCTTCACCCTTTAGCCTCACAACATACCCCTATTAAGGATGCCATAGTATCACTGGCTCTAGATGATTGGGAGCAGTTGAGACTCTTGTGCGGTATTCAATTAAAAAAAAATAAACTCGTACATATGTATATATTATATTACAAACATTAAAAAAGTCTTCATTTGAAAAGCGTAGGAAAGACTTTGATTTAATTTGCATTTTCAAAATTGTGAATCGTATTATTGACTCACCTTCTTTGCTGCAACTCGTCCAGTTCAACGTTCTTTGCCGCAGACTCGGAAACAATGAATTGCTGTTCCTCAATTATCACTCCACTAATTACGGGTATCATTCCCCACTGTCCAGAATGTCGAGACTTGTTAACTCAAGCCGTGGTCTTAAAAAAGGTTGGCACAAGTCTAAATGATTTTTGTCATTCTTTACGACTCTACCAAAACTTGGCTTTGGCTTGAATTTTCTTTCTAGTGTATATTTTGTCCTATTTTTGTCATTGCTTCATTATAATATAATATTATGTGTGGTGCTGTTCTTTCTTTGTCGCTCTTTTTCCCATTTCGTTTTATGTAGTTTTTTGTAACTGTACAATAGTCCGTTAGTTTATAAATACATAATTGAGCCACGCGCGCCACTGCGATGTAGTTAATTTATTCACTGCTTTATATAACTCAAATTAAATATTACAAAATAGAGCGACGGTCGACAAAAAGAAAATAGAGTAAGTTCACGCATTTCCCTTTCGAATCATCGAACTGAGGACCATTGAAGCGAAAAGATATTCACCGTCTTGAAATAACGCCGAGAAGAAAGTAACAAATGTCGTGACGTTGGAATAAAAACAATATGGCGTCCATAGACACAAAATACAAGACACGTCATATTCATACAAATTGAACGATAAATTTGGCACGCTCTGATATCTCATAATGCATGAAAAGGATAGCCATACCAAGCAGAATATCTGTGTATGAATGAGATAGCCATATGAACGTCCCGCGTTACATTCTCCGCGTTACAAGCCCTCTCTTCCCTAACGAACTTACGAGTGAAGTAGCATGCGACGTACTCGTGTACTGTCGCTAGGTTGTCTTCCACACACTTATGTATTTCTGCATTCGCTACCTCACTTGTACCATTTGGTTTGTGAATAATTGTATTAATTGAAATAATAAGTGATTTGTGTGTACTTCGCATGAAAAGAAACTCCATGACATTTGTTTTTTGTTCCCGAATGATTTTTACACTTGTCAAAAGCACAGGAAGGCATTTTATCTCAGAAAAGAGCTTACAGCGATGCGTTTGTGGCAGCTGGTGACAGCTTGTTTGTCAAACGAATATTAATAATTTTCAAGGAAGTATGAGATCGATTAAAATGCCAGTTTCTAATAAGGTCTCGGTGGCTTAATTGGCAGAAACTTTAGAGTATACTATAGAGTGGTATCAATCCAAGGCAGTGTAGTCAGTTTTTGATAATTTTTACCTGACTCGGCGGACCTGGGCGTGGCTAAGACCAAGGCTAGGGTATTTATACATCCATTCATATCACATATCGACATGAAGTTATTGTTTATTCGTATGTACCCTTTTTCACAGTATTGATATCAACAAAAAATAAAGCATCTAACCTAAAAACCGTTTAGTTGTGTCAAGTTTAGTGGCATAATAATAAATGTAGGCGGAGTCCCGCGGTGACCCAGGAGCCCAAGATCATTGTGACAGTACGTTGAAGCGGAGTATTATATTTGTTGTCTCTTTCTCTCTCATGGTGTACAACGTAAAAACTCGGAAAGAGTGATTTATCGCAAGCTTGTATCGGTTGGGTAAAAATAATTATCTCTCTCTCCACACATTGTTTCTCCAAGGCAGAAACATTACTTCTGGATAGAGTAGAGGTTCCGAGTTCGAGTCTGGGTCATGGCAGTTATTTTTTCGTTTCTAGCTTTTCTTGCTTCATAATTACGTTGATGATTATTGATTTTATTTCTATAATTAATATCAAAATAAAATGCATAAATCTTTGAAGTTAATTCTAGTTTTATATTTTTTTTATATTACATGTTATATTTTTTTTTTACAAAACTTTTCCACAACCTTTTTGTTGTGTACTTCTTTTGAACTACCGAAATACGAAAGTGTGTATTGCTTCATACCAACTCTATGGCTGCATACATGTAAATGTTCTGCTTTTATATATATATTATTATGATATGAGAAAGTCGAGTGAAAGCCTCCCAATTTTATTGTAAGATGAAAAAATCTGAAGAAAGTTGTATTGAATTGCAATGTTTTTTGATATTTACTTAAAATCAAACAGTCGAGTCGTGTATTTCGCACCGCGAGTTGCTGTCCCGGGTTCGCAGCGAGCACTGGCCTGTGGCCTCTTAAGTTGGAAGGATACGGAAGCTCAGTCCAGGACGAAAGATTCAGAGGGTAGGCCTCTTAAGTTGGAGGGATTTCGGTTTTTGGGGGTTGGACGCTACAGATTTTAAAGGATTTCGGTGATTGAATTATTAATTTAAAACGATTTTCTTTTGACATTTTAAAGGGCTCTGATGATTCAATTCTTGATTTAAAATGATTTTAACGTTTGTATTTTTTTTTATTGGGAATGATTTCAAAAATTCCCTTATTTTTTTACAATAACTCCACACAGTAGGCCTTTAGGGAAATATTTTCCCTTAGGGCATCTGTCATCTTAGGAGATGCTGTGAGGAGGGTCTTTTTGAGGAAAGGAAGGAGTGAACTTGGGTCTTGAAGGGACCCATGTTGAAGGAGGGAGGAAACACAGAGGCAGGCATTTGAAAGGATTTTGAGGGTTGCCTTTTAAATTTGAAAGATTTCGGTGAATGTGATCTAAATTTGAAATTAAAAAATTGTTTTAAAAAATTGCAAAAATACAGAAATTAAAAAGATTAGAACTCGGAACTTCTGCTTTTTCACAACCAATTCACTCATTTTTATAAATCTCAATTTTTTGAAAAAAACTTTTTTTCGAAATTGAACAAAAATTTTACGTTACCTAAAATCAAAAATTATTTAATTTTATTTATTATTACTGTATGTAAGTTAACATCACAACTTTGACATTTATACTAAAACTCAATAAATTAATTCAAAAACATTTCGTACACAGAGCTGATGATTTTTTTCTTAAATAATAATAAAATAATTATAATATTTCGATGATTTTTATAGCGCCGTTTTTGTGGAAAATCACCTCAAGGGCGCTGTACAAATCTTAATTTCTACTTAATATTAATTCTTAGTTTATATAAATAGAGTATAAATTTAAATTAAACCGAGTAAAATTTAAAACTTCTTTGTTGTGACATCTGCCTCCCACATTGTTTGGCCACTTTGGTTTTAATGCCATCGTATTGTTTGCTGGAAAGGCAAGAGGGCTTAAGCGACACTATGGTCAAAAATTAGTTAAACACACAGTTTTGATCAGTTCTTCTTTCTGCATCGAATGCTTTGACTCTCGTTTGATTCTGAAGACTTTAGTGGCCCTTTAGCCATCCAAAATATATTTACCTTTTGGGAGAAGGCTCGACTCAAGCGACACAAGTTTGAAACGTTTTTTATCTTTTGGTCGCTTCGAGTAATTCAGTGAAAGCATTGAGTTAATTTTTTTTTCAAAATCCAACTAGCTACTGAAGACTTGTGATTTTTTTTGTAAAACAAAAAACTTTAAAGTGCTCTGGTGTAAACTTCCCAAAATGGCGTTTAAGCCCTTTCGCCTTTCCTGTGACGATATTATAAATGTCGTATTGTCGTATGCACCAAGTTTCAATTAAACAATTAAACGAAAATAGAGTAGAACTTAGGAACTATAATAAATAAATGTACTACTAGTTAATTGTCAAATGATAGTCTTTAAGGTTAGGTACATCACGTTTATTTACGAATTTAAACACGCTGACGTAATTAATCACAAAACAAGAAGTGTTTTCCATCACGAAGGATAAACCGAAGTGTCAGCGGGCAAATTCCTCCTTTCCCGCTAGAAATACTTTCCTCTATTAGACTGTTAGGTGCGCCCCGTTGCTGGCCATGTAAATACATATTATAATACGCCTAAATAGGCGTTATACTAGTGATGGTTGTAGCTGAATAATTAAAGAGTTTTTTATATTGCCTACGGTATACAAAAAGGCAAAAAAATGCATAAAAAATATAATAAAATAGTCAGTTAAAGAAGATTGAGAAAACGAATAATTTCGAATAGTGGGGTAATTTTAAAACCGTTGCTTATTTACTAAAGCATTCGTCGTGGGCAAGATCTAGCTATTGGGGAATTCCGCGACTGAAATTCTGAACGAATCGGTGTTGACAAACTCTGTATTTATTTGTACATTTATTTTAAAACTCTGTGTCTAATACAGAAAATATATAATTTGCCTTTAAAGTGAAAATACGTACAAACGTGAAGGATACTAAAGACGTCACAAATATACAGACACGTACAGCCTTAGAATAGTAACAAACACACTTACGTTACCAGTAATTTCTTCATTCAAATACCGGTCATGTGTCATCGTGTATGACAAAGATAGACATGCATAGAGTATGTGTGTAAGAACGAAACAGATGTAGGATCGGACTGCGTTCTGTACTTGCTAGTAGCGTTGAATGCTCTGGTAAGAATGAGATAGCACTTCGCTTACTCGCTTACGCAAAAACGTCACTATATTAGCCAACAATGGAGATAGTTGTGTTGTCTAAAATAATAAGTAATTTGCGCGTACTTAGAAATGAAATGTTATTCCTTGGCTTTTAGTAGCCTTTGCAGTGTAATGGAAAAACTTACTCGTCGCACACGACGGCATTTTGGCACTTATTTTTGTAATTTTATTATATTTAGTAAACGAACTTGAGCGGCACGTGACAGTTTAATACTAAATCAGCTTAAACGCCGAGCACACCAAGTAGCGTGGTTTTTGCTTGCCACTTTGAGAGAGCTACAAAGCGTTTGTCATTAGAGTATACTGTCAAAATGTGTCCAATTTAAAACAACTACACTAAACCATCGCGCCGTTATCCGCAAGGGTAGGCAGAGAAGGTGGACAGCTATACAACACTGTCTCGGCACACGGTATCAAATATCACCGTCTTAGGGCTATTTGATTTGATTTTAAAACCCGTTTGTGGATTTTTTTTTACCAAAACGGCGCTGTATAAATTAAAACACTAACAATGTATTTTTGATTAACTAAGTAATCATCGCGCCGTTTCTCTGGGTGGGTAGACAGAGAGGATATACCGCCAAACAACTCTGTCTTGCCACACACTCCTTGCTTCATTCACTTTTTTTTTAATAGTGACTACTGCACAAGAGTCACAAGCGTCTGGAGCCAGTGAAGTTAGTGGGAAGGGGAAGATGAAGGTTGGGACGTACCTGGCTGTTCAGATCAAGTCACCAAGCACGCCTAAAAGCGTTTTAAGAAAAAAAATAGATTCCGAACGGTGGCTTTTCACCAGGGCGACACTTAGAGTGTCTACCACTGTGGAAAGTGCCACAAATATAATTTATATGAATAATATATGAAATGACACGTATTAATTAAATAAAAAATATTTACGCACATGGAGTCGAATCCTCGACCTCTGGATTCGTAGTTGAGTGTCTCAACCACTCGACCACGGAGGCCGATAAGGGTATTTACTTAGAGTATACTAGAGGTAGCCCAAGCCAAGGCAGTGAAGTCAGTTTTGGACTTGTTTTTGATGATTTTAACGTGACTTCGGCGCACCTGGGCGTAGCTAAGACTAAGGCTACGGTATTTATACATCCATTCATATCACATATCGACATAATGTTTTGTGTATTCGTATAGCCACTTTTTTACAGTATTTTTATCAACAAAAATATAGCATATAACCTAAAAAACCGTTTAGTTGTGTCAAGTTTAGTGGCATAGTTAAAAATGTGGGTGGAGTCCCGCCGTTAACCAGCGAAGATAGCCAGCTTAAGATCATTGCGACAGTATACAGAAGCGGTCCAAGAAATTTGTTGTCTCTTTCTCTCTCATGGTGTACTATGTAAAAACTCGGAAAAATTGATTTAATACAATTTCGGATGGGTTGGGTAAAACAAATTAGCTATCTCTCCATATATTGTTACTTCAAGGGTATTTACTAGCCTTGGGAAAAACTTCAATGTTTTGTGAATGCTTCACGAATCGCCCGTTCTTTAAAACGAACCCTTCGCAGTGAACACTTCAATTGAAGTCAAACTCGCAAAAAAGAGATTTGAATTTATCCGGTTATTTGTTCAGATCTTTTTGGAACCGGTTCCTTGATATTTTTTCGAAAAGTGTTAGCAAATCGACAAAAGTTCCTTGCCAAAACAAAATTACTAGTCGGTAGAAATTTTAAAACGAAAAGAACTCCCAAAAAATCACTTTCCTTTAGATCGAAGTACTTTGAAGTCGAACTTGTAAACTCGAAATGAAGTACTTTTTATGGGCTTTGAAGTTCAACTTCACAACTTAACTGCTGCAAATTGAAGTAGTTCTTTGTAACCTAACTTCCATTGAAGTATTTGTTCAATGAAATGAAGTAAATGAAGTTTGAACTGCCGCAAAATGAAATAGTTCACACGGAGCAGTCAGAACGCCAACATGAACTACCAACTTCAATTGAAGTATTTGTTCAATGAACAATGAAGGAAGTAGGAACTGTTGCCAAAAGAAGTAGTTCTTTCAGAGCGGTCACAACGCTAGTATTTACTGACGCGGTTTTTTATATAGAAATACATTTCTTTGGTTAAAAAAACTTCATAATCTCATTTTTATTGCTTGTTGGGAGACTTTCACCTATTTTTGGGCTCCTGAGGCTAACCGGGTGGCTTTATTCTTAAATATTTATAAAAAAAATAATGTGCGAGTTGGCACAGGTCTCTGACAAAGGGGTGAGAAAGAATTGAATTTTGAGTTCGTTATATTTGTTAGGTACTTTTTACAAGTAAGTCTATGACGTCAGCTTACCCCAAGGTAGTTAATATAATTTATCCGAACAAGTGAATATTGAGAGAACTTTTGCCAATCACAGTAAAGTAAAATTTGTTCGAGAGTGCCGATTGGACGGCGTCTGGAGATGCAGATGTTGTGGTTCACCATTCTGCCGCTGGCTTTCCTGGCGGGGCGGACTGTCGCCACGGAGGAAGCTTGTCCAGCCCCTAGGAACACCTTCAAGATCGCCGACAACTTTTTGGATCAAAGAAGTAAGTGACCACCTAACAATATTTTATATAATGCGAGATGTTTGACTGTTTTATTTCTTTAATACTTTATTTCGTTGTATCTTTATTTCTTTACTTTTTTATTTCTTCATTTCTTTATTTCTTCATTTCTTCATTTCTTCATTTTTCTTTCTTAATTTTTCATTTTTCATTTTTTTTTATTTCTTCATTTCTTTAATTTCTTTCATTTCTTCATTTCTTCATTTCTTCATTTCTTCATTTCTTTTCTTCATTTCTTCATTTCTTCATTTCTTCATTTCTTCATTTCTTCATTTCTTCATTTCTTCATTTCTTCATTTCTTCATTCTTCATTTCTTCATTTCTTCATTTCTTCATTTCTTTTCTTCATTTCTTCATTTCTTCATTTCTTCATTTTCTTCATTTCTTCATTTCTTCATTTCTTCATTTCTTCATTTCTTCATTTCTTCATTTCTTCATTTCTTCATTTCTTCATTTCTTCATTTCTTTATTTCATTTCTTCATTTCTTCATTTCTTCATTTCTTCATTTCATTTCTTCATTTCTTTCTGCTTCATTTCTTCATTTTTCTTCATTTCTTCATTTCTTCATTTCTTCATTTCTTTATTTCTTCATTTCTTTTCTTCATTTCTTCATTTCTTCATTTCTTCATTTCTTCATTTCTTCATTTCTTCATTTCTTCATTTCTTCATTTCTTAATTTCTTCATTTCTTCATTTCTTTATTTTTTCTTCGTTTCTTCATTTCTTCATTTCTTAATTTCTTAATTTCTTAATTTCTTAATTTCTTAATTTCTTAATTTCTTAATTTCTTAATTTCTTCATTTCTTAATTTTCATTTCTTCATTTCTTAATTTCTTTTATTTCTTAATTTCTTTATTTCTTTTATTTCTTCATTTCATTTCATTTCTTCATTTCTTCATTTCTTCATTTCTTTATTTCTTCATTTCTTCATTTCTTCATTTCATTTCTTAATTTCTTCTTCATTTCTTCATTTCTTCATTTCTTCATTTCTTCATTTCATTTCTTCATTTCTTCATTTCTTCATTTCTTTTCTTCATTTCTTCATTTCTTCATTTCTTCATTTCTTCATTTTTCATTTCTTCATTTCTTTATTTCATTTCTTCATTTCTTCATTTCTTCATTTCTTCATTTCTTCATTTCTTCATTTCTTCATTTCTTCATTTCTTCATTTCTTCATTTCTTCATTTTTTCTTCATTTCTTCATTTCTTCATTTCTTCATTTCTTCATTTCTTCATTTCTTCATTTCTTCATTTCTTCATTTCTTAATTTCTTCATTTCTTCATTTCTTCATTTTCTTCATTTCTTCATTTCTTATTTCTTCATTTCTTCATTTCTTCATTTCTTCATTTCTTCATTTCTTCATTTCTTCATTTCTTCATTTCTTCATTTCTTCTTCATTTCTTCATTTTTCTTCATTTCTTCATTTTTTCATTTCTTCATTTCTTTATTTCTTCATTTCTTCATTTCTTCATTTCTTTATTTTCTTCGTTTTTCATTTCTTCATTTTAATTTCTTAATTTCATTTTTATTTCTTCATTTCTTCATTTCTTCATTTCAATTTCTTCATTTCTTCATTTCTTCATTTCTTCATTTCTTCATTTCTTCGTTCTTAATTTCTTCTTTATTTCTTAATTTCATTTCTTCATTTCTTTTTCTTCATTTTTTTTTTTCTTCATTTCTTCATTTCTTCATTTCTTTATTTTTTTTATTTCTTCATTTCTTTATTTCTTTATTTTTCATTTTTATTTCTTTTTTCATTTCTTCATTTCATTTCTTCATTTTTTATTTCTTCATTTCTTCATTTTCTGTTCTTCATTTCTTCATTTCTTCATTTTTTCATTTCTTCATTTCTTCATTTCTTCATTTTTTATTTCTTCATTTCTTTATTTTCTTCGTTTCTTCATTTCTTCATTTCTTCATTTCTTCATTTCTTCATTTCTTTTTTCTTTATTTTTTATTTCTTTTATTTCTTCATTTCTTTTTTATTTTCTGTTTCTTCATTTCTTCATTTCTTCATTTCTTTATTTTCATTTCTTCATTTCTTCATTTCTTCATTTCTTCTTCATTTCTTCATTTCATTTCTTCATTTCTTCATTTCTTCATTTCTTCATTTTTCATTTTTTTTTTTTTTTTTTTTATTTCTTTATTTTATATTTCTTTTTTTCTTGATTTCTATATTTTTTATATTTCTTTATTTCTTAATTTATTTAGTTATTTATTTATTTCATTATGTCTTGATTTGTTTTGTTGTTTTTTTTTTCTTTTTTTTTGATTTCTTATTTTTTTATTTCTTCATTTCTTAATTTATTAAGTTATTTATTTATTTCATTTTGTCTTGATTTGTTTTTTTTTTTATTTCTGGTTTTTTTTTCTTCATTTATTTATTTCCTTTTTAATTTTTTCCTTATTTTTTTCCTTTTTTATTTTTTTCCTTATTTTTTTTAAATTGTTTATTTATTAAATAAATTATTTGTTCATTTATTTATTTGTTTTGTGTTTCTTTGTTTAATATTTTATTTGTTTATTCTTTTATGTGTTTATTTGTTTATTGCATCTTCACTACCAGCTTACATTTCGACCACTTTTTAGATTCTTAAATACTGATCTTCCTGCAGGGCGTACGATTTTTTTGTGTATTACAGACTGCGTCCATTTACAATACACATGAACAGTTACATAAAAAATCTTATGTAATAAAAGATATTGTTTACATGTCTCTTGAAATCTTTAAGGTTTATGTTGAAGACATCAAGAGACATGTTATTTGATAATACCATACCCCGTGTCATGCTGTGCTGAGCCAACACGTCTTTTCTGCCATGTGGAATGCACAGCAGATCGTGATGTCGCCCCTGGCAGTAGTTGTTTGGCACAAACAACTTATAACATTCCAGGAGGTATGGATTGTCAATCAAATTATTTAATATTTTGTACGCTGTTACTGCAAAGGCCCCACTCCTTCTCGACTGGAGACTTTGGTAATGCGCTAAAATTTAAATGGATATATAAATACATGGTTCAAAGCAAAACATTAAAAACAATGTTAATTTGATTGTTTGGTCCAAAGATAAAAAATAAGAAAAACAAAATTTGATTCCAAAAAAAGTGCTTGAGAAACTGATAGACCATTACACTAGCGTTGTGACCGCTTTGAAAGAACTACTTCTTTTGGCAGCAGTTCCTACTTCATTCATTGGTCATTGAACAAATGCTTCTATTGAAGTTGATGGTTCATTTTAGCGTTCATTCATTTCATTATCTTCATTGAATAAATTTTATTGAACAAGAACTTCAATGGAAGTTAGATTACAAAGAACTACTTCAATTTGCAGCAGTTCAGTTGTGAAATTGAACTTCAAAGCCTATAAAGAAGTATTTCATTACAAGTGCTTCAATTGAAGTTTAATTTAAAGTACTTTGATCTAAAGAACGTGATTTTTTGTGAGTTCTCTTCGTTTTAAAATTTCTACCGACTAGCACTTTGTGGCGAGAAACCAGTTCCAGTTCTTTTCAATTCGAAATTGAGGAACCGGTTCCAAAAAGAACTGAACAAAAATCGGATAAATTCAAATCTTCATTTTGCGAGTTCGACTTCAATTGAAGTGTTCACTGCGAAGGGTTCATTTTAAAAGAACTAGCAATTCGTGAAGCATTCACAAAACATTGAAGTTTTTTCCAACGCTACATTACACCATACTAAGCACTGTGCAGCATTATATAGTACAACAATATCTTTAGTACACATATTAGATAATAGATATTTATACAACTAACTAACTAACCATCACGCCATTTCCCCACAGGGGTAGGCAGAGAGGATGGACCGCCATATAACTCTGTCTTGGCACACACTTCTTGCTTCATTCACATTCTTACACCGTCTCACACATACTCTTCTGTTATTCTGACTCTTTACATGACCCGATTCAAGTATTTGATTTACTTGATCGTGCCATGTCTTTCTCGGGCGTCCTTTACTTCTTCTTCCATTATCATATATTCTTTTCACACTTCTCTCTCCGTTCATTCGCGCTACATGCCCAAACGATCTAAGCGTCCCTTTCTTGATCTTATTCATTACGCTCACATCAGCTCTACATTTTTTCCGGATATCCACATTTTTGATACGATCATGCATGGTTTTAACGCACATACGTCTCAGGGATCTCATTTCCACAGCATTCAGTCTTCTTGCATCCTTCTTCTGCCAGTTCCGTGCCTCACTGCCATACGTCAGGGTTGGTATAAGCACTCCGTTGTGGACTGCTAGCTTCGCTTCTTTGGACAAATTCTTATTTGCGCCAACAGCGTTCAGTCCTCCATTAATGGAGTTTCTTGCATTCACAATTTTTCAATATCCTTTTCAGCCTTTCCGTCTCTCTCAAAGAACATACTTCCTAAATACACAAATTCATCCACTTGCTCCAAGTATTCATCATTCACAACTATATTGCACGCTGTTCGCGTACTCTCTCTTTCAAACACCATCGACTTTGGACTTAATTACATTCATCATGAACTCATTCTGCATACATACTCGGTTCATCCTAGACACGAGAAACTGTAAATCTTCCATACTGTCAGCAATCAGCACCGCATTACAAATTCATCAGAAACAATTCAAACGTAAATCTCGGGCAAACCCACTAAAGAACTGCACCACTATCAAGGTGTCGTATAACCCAAGCGCCTACGTGATCTGTGTCAACCGTCCAAAATAAATAATGACATAAAACGTTAAAAAAGTTCACTCGCAACTTTCTCCTCCCAGTTACCAAATCTATTTATAATCAGTTATCGATTATAATTGGACTGCGAAATAAAATGTGGCGAAACAATTGTTTTCTCCAGTGAAAGAGCAATGATACAATTGTCACGGTGATTTATTTTCGGAGTCACTTCTCAAGAAAGTTCGCTTTTTTCGACACGGCAACGGTTTCTAGTGACAGGCCAGATGCTGTCGGTAAAATTCATGCCAAATTATTGTATTTGATTTATAAACGGTGGAACTGATCGCGTCCGCGCAACTATTAAATTATCTCCGACATTTTTAATTAATTAAATCTTAACGTAACGGTATAAGGAAGAATGGCCAATATTTTAACCCAACCTATATAAATTTGCGATAAATCACTTTCTCCGGGTTTTCACGTCACAAACGAAACTTCACATCATCGAGTCGTGTAAATTACGTCAACGGATTTTGAGGTTATTTCCTCTTTTTGTGTTGATTAAAATGCTTGCAGTGGTTATACAAATAAATCAAACATGATGGTGATATGTGCTATGCGTGAATGTTCAAATAAGACCAAACAAAGATTATAAAACATCACTTTTCAGAGGTATTTCAACAGTTTTAAATATTTTTTACCGAACTTTTGAATTCTCACATTTTTAATGATATAAAGACATAAAATCAACAAAAAGCTTCATCGTTATTCAGGCAAACCTTCTGTTATTAGTGTTTGTGTGAAATTTTGACTTTATAAATCATTTGAATTGTGTATTGATATTGTTTTGTTTAATGTGTTGAAATATGTTTACTAGCCGCGTTTAGTGACCAGATTCTCTTCTTCAAATTTTTCCCTTTTTCTTCTTCACCCCCGCTGCACAGCTTACCTCAACTGGGGATGCCAAAGTTCGACCGGCTCCGGGCAGTTTGGATTCTCGAGCGGTATTTGCAAAAAAAATATTTTCTACGTCTAAAATAATATCAACGTTTAACGATGGGGGACAATCGTCTTCCAAAAAAATTCCATAATGTGTTTGTTCAAATATGTATTTCTTAGGTTGTTAAACTTTAATTTAAGTCAAATATTTGTAATGTGCGTTGGTATAAAAATGAAAAACCAAAAATCTATTCCATTTGTTGCTTGGATGTATTCAGCAGATATAATAATAATAATAATAAATGGATTACTTTTATAGCGCCGTTTTTGTGGGAAAATCACCTCAAGGGCGCTTTACAAATTAATTCATCTAACCTATAATTTATCACTTAAGCTCATAACTAATAACTTACAGTTAAGATTTATTACTTATGGCTTATAACTAATATTTTTAACTAGTGACTTACAATAAGCACTTGTAGCTTGTAACTTACTACTTAGTATAACTTATAACTCACGTATTTAGATAAATTATAGGAAAACATGTAAAACTTGATTTCGGCATATTGTGGGTTGATAATAATAATTATAATTGGCTGATTTATATAGCGCCATTTTCGTGACAGAAATATCACCTCAGGGGCGCTTTACAGCACAATTAACATTATTGTACCCGACGTAATCAGGTACACAAGTAAACTGTATGGGGTAGCGGTCCCAATCTGTGAAGTGCTCCAAGCAGTCGGTCTCGTTGTAAGGGGAGACGACGGGTCAACTTATGGGCCTCGGCTTTCAAGTGAAGATGCTGCGGGTCATCCAAGAGAGAAAGGCGGTCAGGGGGCAGGCGATGGTCAAGTCAGTTGAAGGCGATGTCAGGGCGAAGAGAAGTCAAAATGAAGTGATGCTGGCGGAGGATGTGATCTGCCTTCCTCTGGTTTTTAGCAATTAATATTGCGCTCCAGATCACGGATTTGGAGAGATTTCTATGGGGAATTTTGTTTCGGGTCGCTGGCAATTTTGTGGGATAGATTTTAACTTTCACCTCAACTTTTATTTCGCCCCCTATCATTTTATTGTTTTCATAAAAGAGGTACAAGTTTTTGATGCTTAATAACTATTTACATACATAATAATATAACGTAGCTGGGGGGCCAGTTATGTATATTTTATTTGGCCGGGTGATTAACCTGACGTAAAAAGGGTTAGACAGATTAATTTTCTCCCATGAAGATCGATAGGCTCCCTAGTCTGGCCGACCTACGCCGAAGGGGCGATTGCTTTGCGTCACATCAAGCCGGGAGAAATATACATTTAAAATGATTAATTAACATTTCTAAATAATATAAAATAATCTTAATGCTACACATTTATCGTGGACCATGTACGTCCGACACAATTATATTATTTTTAATAAAAATGTAGAGCAAGGATTTAGTTAAGTAACGAAGTAATGATAATGAAATTTTAGATGTAAGTCACTAGTTATAAGTGATACTCAGTAGTTAGTAACTAGCTATAAGTCCTAATTGTAAGTGACTGGTTGAAAATATCAGTCGTAAGCCATTAGTAATAAATCTTAACTGAAAGCTAATAAACTTTGACATGAAGCACTCACTTTGTAATAAAAGTAACTTTGTTTTGACATCACTTTATTATAAACATATACCAACCGGTTTCGGCTGTACCTGAACCTTCTTCGGGGTTGAACAAATATGTATACATACAAATATAATTACAAATATTTTTATTTACAAAATCATTAATTGTTTTGTTGACTCACCTTCTCTGTTGCAACTTATCCAGTTCAACATTCCTTGCCGCAGACTCAGAAACAATGAATTGCTGTTCCTCAATCATCACTATATTAATTATGGGTATAATTCTCCAATGTTCAGAATGTCAAGACTTGTTAACTCAAGCCATGGTCTTGAAATTTTTGGTAGCAGTCTAAATGATTTTTGTCATTCTTTACGACTCTACCAAAACTTTGACTAGACCATGGCTTGAATGTTCTCTCTTATGTTTATTTTGCTTTATTTTTGTCATCGCTTCATTTATTTTAATGTATATGCTATCCCTTCTCTGTTGCCCTTTTTCTATTTCGTGTTTTACATGTATTTTTTTGTAATTGGACTTTAGTCCGTTAATTTATAAATAAATAAATATATGTTTAACTCTGAAGAAGGTTCAGGTAGTGCCGAAACCGGTTGGTATACGTATGTAAACTATTAGTTAGATAAATTAATTTTGTAAGGCGCCCTCGAGGTGATTTTCCCACGAAAACAGCGTTTTAAAATGTATCCATTTATTATTATTAAAACCTTGGAATAACAATGTATGGAGAGAGAGCTAATTATTTTACCCAACCTATACAAACTTGCGATAAATCACTTTCTCCGGGCATTTACGTCATACACCATGAGAGAGAAAGAGATAACAAATATAATACACCACTTCTATGTGCTGTCACGATGATCTGGGGCTCCTGGGTCACCGCGGGACTCCGCCCCCATTTTTCATTATGCCACTAAACTTGACACAACTAAACGGTTTTTTAGGTTATGTGCTATTATATCCTTGCTGGTAACAATACTGTGAAAAGTGGTAATACGAATAAACAAAAACATTATGACGATATGTGATATGAATGGATGCATAAATACAGAAGCCTTAGTTTTAACCACGCCCAGGTCCACCGAGTCAGGTAAAAATCATCAAAAACTGACTACACTGCTGTGGGTAGATACCACTCTATATACTCTAAGATTAAAACTAAGACTTATATTAACTTATGCCAAATACTTATAATAAGTGACTTACAACTAAAAAATATAAAAATTAAACTTAACTACGTCTAATTGAGCTTAATTCGTGCACAAGAACACTCTGAAAACATACTTCTATCGATTTGTATCGTCAATGGCTTCCGATTTTACGACAGATCTTCCAAAAGTATTGATTTTTCCTTCGAGCACTTTTCCAGGTTGCAAATCTTTTTTTTTGCACTCTTTCCACTGTCCAGTCCGCCATCAAAACTCCCCGAGCTAGAGTCGAAGTCTGATTCGTCACCCACCTCATCTCCGAAACCCGAAACACTCAGTCCGATTTTCTGGGTGCGCGACAAACTCCGATACGGGAGCCGCCCGTTTTCTGGTCAGACCGTGGCCAGCTTCGTTTTCTGGGTTGGTCAGGGTCTTCAGCGCGCTGGACATCTTGAACAGCTTTCGCTTGAGCCTGAAGTTTTGGGACCTCAAGCGGGCGATTATTTCCTTGCGCTTGGCGGCCACTTTTTTGACGCGGATGAGTTCCGTGTGTCTTTGTTGATCGGTTGTGGAGTCAGCGCTGGGCACTGCCAACGGGTCTGTTGGGCAACGCTCATCTTCACCTGCCATCTGTGTGATGAGAAATTGGTTAAAAGGGTACACTAGTTAGTCTGACGAATAAGTCTAGGAAATGAGGCGGAATCCTTTAAATTGGTTTGTGGTATTAGCACACCAAGATGGTTCAAAGTAGCGTTGAGAAAAACTTCAGTGTTTTGTGAATGCTTCCGTAAGCGGTTTTATAGGCTGGGATATTAAAGAGTTTTATGTGTGACTGCCTTAAGGTTCTAGAAATGTTCCTTTCTTTAAACATATGGGCATACATAGCCTGTTCAAAAGAAAGGGTGAATATTGAATTTTGGCGGGCTGTGTACATTCGATTATCGATTTTTTTTTGTTATGTTGGTACACGTATGTTTATCATATGTTAGCATTATCAGCCATTTTGGATTAGTGGTTTATTTTTTTACGAACTGGAAAGGTTAGTCACGTTTTTGTGTGTTCTTCGATTTTTTACTTTTGAAAAAATGGATCAAAGAATAAAATCCATGATTTGTTTTTCCACAACTCCAGGACGCTCATCGTCATTAACATCTTCTCGGCCTTCTGTAAAGCGCTTGTACCACTTATAAACACTTTTTTGAGACAAAGTAGACTCGCCGAATGCCACAGTCAACATTTTAAGTGCGTTGGAGGCCTTTATTCCATTTTTAACGCAAAATTCAATACATATTCTTTGATCCATTTTTTTCAAAAGTAAAAAAATCGAAGAACACAAAAACGTGACTAACCTTTCCAGTTGTCAAAAACAAACAACTAATCCAAAATGGTTGATAATGCTAACATATGATAAACATATGTGTACCAACATAACAACAACAAAAAATCGATAATCGAATGTACACAGCTCGCGAAAAATTATAATTCACTTTTTTTTTTAACAGGCCTCGTATATATTTGTTCTGAGGTTAGGAGCAGTTAGGACTCTAGTGCGGTATTCACTGTAAAAAAGGTGTAGATTTCGTTAATACCGACGGCTCCAACTTCAGAGTGGGCAGCGCATCGTCGAACATGCGTCTCCTTCCCCGCTGGCTGACGTTGAAGCACTCCTCGCAGAAGTGCGCCGAGCAGACCACGGCCCGAGGCCCCGGGAACCAGTCCGCGCTGCGTCTGGCCGCTTCAATCCACTTTGCTTTCAGGTGGCCGTCTTTAGGAAATCTAGAAAACGAATTGCTCCCGTCAAGTTATGATCCTCATGAGAACCAGGGTAGCAGGAATGCGGGAAAGGATTAACAACTCCAGAAATGACCTCATCATGGAATCCCGTCAGATCCCGAACTCAAGCATAGAAGCGCTGTTATGAAGCACGATAAATTGGATCCAGTGCGATTTTGAATTTTCCCGTTAGTTAAAAATCTATTTACTATGATGTAATGTTTTGTCTATTTGCCCCACTGAAAAGCCAAAAAGTGCGGGGCAAAAACGACCAACGGACCCGGGCTGAAACGGCCAGGAGGATTATTCAAGATTCAACACTCAACGTTCAACGTTCGACCGCGAAACAGAGTGAATATTAGAGTTTTCACAGTAGACGCCGAATAGTGCAGTTAACGTTTTTTAGAGTCAATACAGTATTTACCGCCTATGGTGAAATAGCAAATTGAATTAAATATTGCGATGGATAATCCGAGTCGCTACGATCCCCGGCAGCCGCCATCGAGGAACGAATTAGAGAGATTTCTCGGCTATCAGACTGGACAGGATTCTCAGCGCGCAGGATCCGCTCGTTTTCCAGTATCGGTGATATTGAACAATTTAGTATAATAGTTTGTCTCTACGAGTACCCAATTCTAACGTTATCCACCAAGTTAATCAAGCTTTTCCTGGGCGTAGAATCAATATTCTCAAATATAATATGAGAGAGCATTCAGAGTGTATTATTGTTAAAATTCCTTAAAACCTGCAAGTATGGGTCCCTTTTGTGACCCCCATTTTTAACGAAAAAGAAGAAGGTCCTCTCTAAACCAAAATAAACGAATTTCAAACACGGAGAAAGATCCGTTCTACCGACTGAACCTAACCGGGTGGGCATTTAAAAAGGTAAGTGAATCCTTGGGACTCACGAACTCGTAATTTTATATATTGTGCCTGTTTAAAAGAGGCGGACTTTTACCGTACTTTAACAGCGCATTGGAGTAAATTATTGGCCCCATCAATCTTAACGCTGCCTTCTTAATGGCGTTTTGCAGAAATGAGGCCTAATATCCTCCATTAATATTTTTTACTTATATTGTTTAATTTAATTTTTTTTTTTTCTTATGAATCTCTGTTCATTTTTATTTGTTAACATTATAATTACTATGTATTGATATCAATTATGGAAGCTATTGCATTGCACTACTTCCTGCATACCTTCCGGAATACAACTTTATTATTATTATTAAATCCACAAAGAGTGCTGATGCCGGGAGTTAGACTATATCAGGAGAGAGAGCTAAATATTTTACCCAACCTATACAAATTTGCGGTAAATAACTTTCTTCTGTTTTTTACATCGTATACCATGAGAGAGAAAGAGAGAAGAAAATACTATATTTAATATTGTAGTACTTCTAAGTATGTAATATCAACGGATTTTGAGGTTATTTCCTTTATTTGTGTTGATTAATACACTTGCAGTGGTTATTCAAATAAATCAAACATGATGGTAATATGTGCTATGCGCGAATGTGAAAATATCACCAAAAAAGATTATAAAACATCACTTTTCAGAGGTAGCTCAAGAGTTCTAAATATTTTTGACCAAACTTTTGAATTTTCACATTTCTAATGACAAGACATGAAATCAACAAAAAGCTTCTATCATTATTTAGGCAAACCTTCTGTTACGGGTTATTAAGTTTTGTGTGTTATTTTGACTTTATAAATCATATTAATGGTATATCGATATTGTTTTGTTTAATGTGTTCAAACGTGATTCCATGTGAGCGGTAAATAGTAGGCTATCCAACTTCTTTTAACATATCTTGTCTCTTTCTATCGAGTCAGTGTAAAGTCAACCAACCTGACCACACGGCTCGACTACTGTAACGGTATTTACGCCAGCCTTCCTAAATACCAAACTCATAAACTCCAGTCAGTTTTTAATGCTGCAGCAAGGCTTATCACCAGTAAATTTATTACAATCAATATTTATCACAACTAAATATTCGCATATTTCAGAGCACCTTCGGAACCTTCACTGGCTCAAGTGCACTAAAATAATCCAGTACAAGTTGTGCTGGATGGTGTTTAAATCCATTAACGAAATGGCCCCACTGTACATCACCGAACTATGCGTTCCAGAAAACACTCTCCTAAGGCAGTCGACTCTTAGATCAGCAACGTCATCGGGTATCGGAAAGCTGATAGAACCCAAACGCAATCCAAATACTAAGTTTGGAGATCGCGCTGCAGGAGTATGGCTTGGAATCAACTCCCTCCGGAACTAAGATGTATAACGAGCCCAACAGAACTTCGGTCCAAACTGAAAACTTACCTTTTAAGACTCTCATATCTGATAGGACCTGCCAGGTAAGTATATTCCTGTATATTTTCTCTTTAAACTAGGAATTAATATGTAATAATAGAAAATAAGATCTGTACAGCGCCCTTGAGGTGATTTTTCACAAAAACGGCGCTATACAAATCATCCAAATATTATTATTATTATTACACTGTGACACAAAGGTTATTACATATTAATTCCTAGTTTAAATAAGAAAATATACAGGAACATACTTACCTGGCAGGTCCCATCAGATAGACACACTTATTAATATTAAATTATAATGATTTATTTTTTTCCGGATTAGGGCATGGGAGCGAAATTAAAAATGTACTTTCTGAATTTGTCGTACAGTACAGGATTTGGTTAAAATTTGTATATCTAAAGGTGATTCGTCGAGAGACAGATTGTGTTGAGAATGAATTGACGCCCCATCACTAGTAAAATGATCCGTGACGTCAAAAATACTTCAACATACGGATTTGAATTCAAAAACATCTTTAAATACTCACAAATGATACGTTATCCCGCAGTTCTTCATGGACTTTTTCAGGGAATAGTTTTTACAGGATTTAACGGAGCATGACACCATTGTGGAGAAGGACTATAATCGCAAGTCACGGGGCGCAGACGCTGCGCACGTCCTCACGACGCGAGGGCTGTCGGGCGACTGATTTTAAAACCCTGGTGGTTTTATCGACTGACACATTTTTGTAACACGCGAATTTCGCAAGAGCAGAGGCTCCCAAACTTTTTTGTCCCGTAGACCACTTGCCGAATTTTTTCTGTTTTGTATAGACCCCCTGCTTTCCTAATTTTGATTTTTTTTAGCGTTGGGAAAAACTTCAAAGTTTTGTGAACTCTTCAGGAACTGCTAGTTCTTTGAAATGAACCCTTCGCGGTGAACACTTCAATTGAAGTTGAACTCACCAAAAAAAAGTACTAGTCGGTAGAGATCTCAAATTGAAAAGTGCTAGCAAAAAAAACACTAGTCGGTAGAGATTTGAAATCGAAAAGTACTAGCAAATCGACAAAAAAGTGCTAGCAAATCAACAAAATTTACCCTCCGAAAAAAAGCACTAGTCGGTAGAGATTTGAAATCGAAAAGTATCAGCAAATCGACAAAACATCCTCCCCAAAAAATTTACCAACATTTTGGTGACGGCCTGCCTAAAACCCCTGTCGTGGACCCCATTTCGTCTCATGCACCCCCATTTTTTTTTTCACTTACGTGGACCCCTTGCAGATTGGAATCGACCCCTGGTGGTCGATATAGACCACTTTGGGAATGACTGCGCTAGAGCATAATATTCGCGATACTGTCAATTTCAATGCGAATCAGGACCAGAAATACAACCGCGGGACCTTGAAGAAACAATATATGGAAGGAGAGCTAATTATTTTTACCCAACCTATACAATGGGATAAATCACTTTCTCCGGGTTTTTACGTCGTACACTATGAGAGAGAAAACGACAACAAATTTCATAGACCGCTTCTATATACTGTCGCAATGATCTTAGGCTCCTGGGTCACCGCGGGACCTGGGCGTGGCTAAGACCAAGGCTAGGGTATTTATACACCCATTCTTATCACATATCGACATGATGTTTTTGTATATTCGTATAACCACTTTTTCAGAGTATTGATATCGACAAAAATACAGCATATAACCTTAAAAACCGTTTAGTTGCGTCAAGTTTAGTGGCATAATAAAAAATGTGGCCGGAGTCCCGCGGTGACCCAGGAGCCCAAGATCATTGTGACAGTACGTAGAAGCGGAGTATTATATTTGTTGTCTCTTTCTCTCTCACGGTGTACGACGTAAAAACCCGGAGAAAGTGATTTGTCGCAAGTTTGTATAGGTTGTGTAAACATAATTAGCTCTCTCTCCATACATTGTTTCTCCAAGATCACAAAATACCCCGATAGGGGACGCCATGGTCTCGCTGGCTCCAGACGGTTGGGAGATATAATGAAATATCTGTTTCTAGGTGGTGTTGTGTGGTTAGCTTCGCGGTATACAATTGCACGTAAGAAGAGAAAACTAAAATTAAAATGCAGGAATTAATTAATTGATTCAAACAAAGTGTAGGGCTTTATTTTACATTGGTATTCCCAAAACCAACAGCAAAGAGTTCATTGTCAAGCTGTAATTTATTTATCAACGAACGAACGCAACGCTGTCTGTTTTTGTGAAGTTTTTACACGAAACTATTTTTGTGATTGTTTACAATACACGAGCGCTATTAGAAAAGTTTTGCAGCGTAAAAAATGTAGAGCGTGCCTTTAATTCTAAAGACATAAATCTCACCAACATTTTTTGCATGTTATTATTGTTAGTTATATTTTTTCTCGCTAGTCGTTTATGTCAAAAAGTTAAATTGAGTCCAATTGCCTATAGTTTCCAGTGATGCAATATCTAAGGAAATTTACCAAGAAGTAGGGAATTTTTTTTAGACAAATATTTTCAAATTAACTAATTTACTAACCATCACCCCGTTTCCCCGCAGGAAAAGGCAGAGAGGACGAACCGTCATATAACTTTGTCTTGCACACACTCCTTCATCACATTCATATATCGTCTCATACATACTCTTCTGTTATTTTGATTTTTCACATGACCCGATTCAAGTTTTTGATTTACTTAATCATGCCATGTCTTTCTCGGGCGTCCGCGACTTCTTCTTCCATTCACTTTCGCATTATATATTCTTTTCACGCTCTTTTTCCTTCGTTCATAACAAGAGGCCGCCTAGTATTTATATGGCCTTCCGGGTTTATCTTCGTATCAATCTGCATCAGAACTAAATATCATATCGTCGCTGGAAAGGCAAAAGGGCTTAAGCAACACTTTGTTAAAAAAAAATTATGTTAAACACGCAGTTGTGATCAATTCTTTTTTTGCATCAAAAGCTCTGACTCTCGTTTGATTCCGAAGACTTTTGTGGCTCTTCAGCCATCTATAATATATTTACCGTTTCGGAGAAGGCTTGACTCAAGCGACTCAAGTTTGGGAGTTTTTAACTTCAGTAAGGGCATTGAATTACCAGATTAACCTTTTTTTCTTAAATCCAACCAGGTACTGAAGACCATTATCAAGCTGTCAGTTTGATAGACTGACAATCAAAACTACTGATAGACTGACTATCAAACTGATAGTTTGATAATGGCCTTAAACGCCGAAACAGCTGTCACTAAAACAAAAAACTTAAAATAGCAGAACTCAATAATAATAATATTAAATTTAATTGAATTGAATTATATAAAAAATTAAAAATAGTTCTACAAATTGAACACAAAAATTATAAATAAGGTACTGAAGACTTTTGAATTTTCACTGGTCGGTAGCTGAGTGAAGAACGCGTCGGATTCCCACCCGGGCGTCGTGCGTTCAATTCCTCTGCTGGCTAAGTCCTCCACCATTGCACAAGCAACATCTTCCGCTTCTTATGATGGCAATAGTAGTTTTTCAAATATTTTCAGGTTATTCGTAACCCGGAATGTTTGTCTTACTTTAAAAAAAAAAAAGATTGTAAAACAAACAAAATTTTAAGGTGTTCTGGTGTAAGCTTCCTAAAATGGCCGTTCAGCCATTTTGCCTCTCCGGCGACGATTTTAATACATAAAAATCAATTAAGTGGTGCGTTACAAGTGCTTTCTTTATTTATTTTAAAATAATAAACTTGTAGGGTAAAAAATATTATCACAATGGCAACACCGCCCATCTGTCAAAATTAATGTCAGACGGTACAGCAGTTCCCGTGGGCCCAAAGCTTCCCTCGAACTGTTTGTCGTGTGCCCGAGATGTATCTCCGGTGAATCTCGTCAGCTCTGACTCGTACACGATGTCCCCTCAAGCCGCATGCACGTCCATCGGTAACTAGACGCTCGATTAAAACTCCGCCATTAGACCGAGTGCAAAACAATTTAAGTTTATTTGAACAAGATGGGAGCTTCCAAGGCGATGTTTTGGGCATTGTTTCTGGCCCTTGCCGTCGCAGTTTTCACGAAGTCTGAACAGTTTGGTAAGTGATTTAACATTTAAGTGTGTAAAAGGAACAATTTTAGTTGAATGTTTAACATTTTGTTATGTTTTGTCGTTTTTAGGGATCGAATCCTTGTTATTGTTTTAACATTTTGTTATGTTTCTCTCCTTGTTGAGGATTGAATGTTGCATCCTTGTTAATTTCTCTACATTTTGTAATGTTTTTCTCCTTTTTAAGGATTGAATATTGAGTCTTTGTTGATGTTTTAATACTCGGCTAATTCATGTAGCAAAATTTTCGTGAAATATCACCTCCAGGGCGCTTTAATGTTTTATAATGTTTTTCTCCTTTTTAAGGATTGAATATTGAATTCTTGTTAATTTCTCTACATTTTGTAATGTTTTCCCCCTTTTTAAGGATTGAATCTTTGTTAATTTCTCAACATTTTGTAATGTTTTTTCTCATTTTTAAGGATTGAATATTGTATCCTTGTTAATTTATCTACATTTTGTAGTGTTTTTCTCATTTTTAAGGATTGAATATTAAATCCTAGTTAATTTCTCTACATTTTGTAATGTTTTTCTCCTTTTTAACTACCTAACTAACCATCACGCCGTTTCCCCGCAGGGGTAGGCAGAGAGGACATACCGCCATACAACTCTGTTTTGACACACACTCCTTGCTTCATTTACATTCATACGTTGTCTCATACATACTCTTCTGTTATTCTGACTCTTCACATGACCCGATTCAAGTACTTGATTTACTTGATCGTGCCATGTCTTTCTCCGGCGTCCTCGACTTCTTCTTCTATTCACTTTCGCATCATATATTCTTTTCACACTCCTTTCTTCGTTCATTCGCTCTACATGCCCAAACCATCTAAGCGTCCCTTTCTTGATCCTATTCATTACGCTCACATCAGCCTTGCATTCTTTCCGGATATCCACATTTTTACGAGTAATACGGTTTTCTCCTTTTTAAAGATTGAATATTGAATCCTAAAAACTCTCAAACTTGTGTCGCTCGAGTCGAGCCTTCTCCCAAATGGTAAATATATTTGAGATGTCTGAAGGGCCACAAAAGTCTTCAGAATCAAACGAGAGTCAGAGCATTCGATGCAGTAAACACAACTGATCAAAACTGCATATTTTTTTACCAAAGTTTCGCTTAAGCCCTTTTGCCTTTCCAACGACGATATGATATTTAGTCCTGATGCAGCTTGATACGAAGAGAAAGGCTACACTTGCTCGAGCGATTAAAGGCTGATTCACACCAACGTCCGGATCCGCTCAGTGCCGATATTGTTCCGCAAGAGAGCTTACTGATATGGTATGAATATCAATCAAGGAGTATGTGCCAAGACAAAGTTGTGTGGCAGTATATCCTTCTGCCCACCCTTGTGATATTTAACTACTTAGTTAGTTAAATAAATTTTTTTTAAGTGTAAAAATACTTACAACGCAGATTTTTTTTAAAAACCATTTTTTTATCACTAAATAATATTTTTAATAATTACTAAAAATATTATTTAGTGTAAAAAAAAAATGGTTTTTGATTAAAAAAAATCTGCGATGTTAGTATTTTTACAATTAAAAATAATTATTTAACTAACTAAGTAGTTAAATATCACAAGGGTGGGCAGAAGGATATTCTGCCACACAACTTTGTCTTGGCACATACTCCTTGATTGATATTCATACCATATCAATAAGCTCTCTTGCGGAACAATATCGGCACTGAGCGGATCCGGACGTTGGTGTCAATCAGCCTTAAGACGGTTGTCTATGAATACGCTGGTCGCGGGTACGAATTCCGGCGTGCGTAAATAGTATTTCTGTATTATTTCACATTTTATTCGTATAAAAAACCGTTTAGTTGTGTCGAGTTTAGTCGCATATGAAAACATGTGGGCGGAGTCCCCGGGGACGCGGGAGACCAAGATCATCCTTACAGTACATAAAAGTGGTGTGTTATTTTTGCTGTCTCTTTCTCTCTCATGGTGCACGACGTGAGAACCCGGAGAAAGTGATTTATCGCAAGTTTGTATAGGTTGGGTAAAAAGAATTAGCTCTCTCTCCATATATTGTTGACACAAGTCTAAGACAGAGTTTTTTTAAATTTTATATGAATACCGCACAAGAGTCTCAACTGCTCCCAACCGTCTAGAGCCAGTGAGACTATGGCATCCCCAAATAGGGTATGTTGTGAGGCTGAAGGTAGTGGGGAGGAGAAGGAGATTGAAAAGAAGAAGGTTGGGAAGTACCTGGCTATTCAGATCTGGTCACCAAACACGGCTAAAGCCATTTAAAGCGACGTTTCGATTCTGAATGGTGGTCTTTCACCAGGGCGATACTTAGAGTAACTACCGCCCTGGAGTTTTGTGTTTCACTTCTGAAGAGTTGTGTGGCGGTTCATTTTCTCTGCGTACCCCTGCGGGGAAACGGCGTGATATCTAAGTGAAGGGAAGCATTTTAAATTAATTCGTTCCATTCTATTTTTGAATTTCCTGCAACGATTTCTATAAATAGCTCGTTGCAAGTAAGACCAGATGTTTGGATTTGAAATGGTACACAACAATATTACGTTTCTTGTACAAATTGACACACTCAACTTTGCAGTGGGTGGCGTCGTTTTAGTCTAGGTTTAGTTCGTTCGCTAGGTTCTCCCGTTGGCCGCCCGCAAAGCTAAGCGTGTCAAACTGTAGTGCGTAGAAAAAATCTCAACAAATTTACGAGTGTGTACGTATTACCATCGGCCTCCGTGGTCGAGTGGTTAAGAATCCAGAGGTCGCGGGTTCAACTCATGTCGTATGCAAATACATTTTATTCAATCGATACGTGTTATATCACATTTAGTTAGAATAAAATACTATATAGTATTCTCAGACCAATAATATACAAGAGAGAGCGCTGCTGTAGTCAGTTTTGATGAGCTTTGTCAGACTCGGCTAGACCTGGGCGTGGATAGGACTAGGGCTAGGGTATTTATACATCCATTCATAGCACATGTCGACATGATGTTTTTGTTTATTCGTATAGCCACTTTTTAACAGTATTGTTATCAACAAAAATTTAGCATATAACCTAAGAAACCGTTGACTTATGTCCATTTATGTTGTATATGAAAACGTACATTCTAACAATACTTAAAGCAGTGTTATAATTTGGGAAATTCTGTTGTCTTTTTCTTTATCATGGTGTACGACGTAAAAACCCGGAGAAAGTGATTTATCGCAAATTTGTATAGGTTGGGTAAAAAAACTGATATAAACTGCATATTCAACTCATTTTTGACCAAATTTTCGCTTAAGCCCTTTTGCCTTTCGTAAGAAGGATACTTACCTGGAGTCCACAATGGAGTGCTTATACCAACCCTGATGTATGGCAGTGAGGCATGGAACTGGCAGAGGAAGGATGAAAGTAGACTGAATGCTGTTGAAATGAGATCCCTGAGACGTATGTGCGGTAAAACCATGTATGACCGTATTAGTGGAGGAAACTCCATTAGTGGAGGAATGAACGCAGTTGGCGCTAATAAGAAATTGTCCAAAGAAGCGAAGCTAGCAGTCCACAATGGAGTGTTGATACCAACCCTGATGTATGGCAGTGAGGCATTAAACTGGCAGAGGAAGGATGAAAGTAGACCGAACGCTGTAGAAATCAGATTCCTGTGTGGCCAACAGTCCACGATGGAGTGCTGATACCAATACTGACGTATGGCAGTGAGGCATGGAACTAGCGGAGAAAGGATGGTACAGAAATGAGATCCCTGAGGGGTATGCACATACCCCTACTATGAAAAATTATGTATGACCGTATTAAAAAAGTGAATATCCAGAAAGAATGCAAGGCTGATGTGAGCGTTATGAATAGGATCGAGAAAGGGACGCTTAGATGATGCGAAAACGAGTGGAAGAAAAAGTCGAGGACGCCCGAGGAAGACATGGCACGTCAGAGTAACAGAAGAGTATACGCGAGACGATTTAAGAATGTGAATGATGCAAGGAGTGTGTGCCAAGACAGAGTTATATGGCGGTCTGTCATCTCTGCCTACCCCTGCGGGTAAACCTGTGATGGTTAGTTTAGGTAGTTATTTCCAGTTTGGAGATGACATAGTCCCACCGGCTCCAGACGTGTCCAGTAGTTTGCTATTCATATAAAACAAAACTAAAAATCTGTCTCCAAGGCCAGAGTTGGTTGGGCACATCTGTTAAACCGATTCGTATGTTTCTAGATGGAAAAAGCAAACAACAAACTTTGCGTACTTGATCTTTTGACTTTTTTTTATCTCTCTGACATACTATGATGTCTCAAATAATGTCATGACATAATTAATTCAATGGAGACGCTGCGATAATTAGCGTATTGACAAATTATATTTTTTTAAATTCCTATTGGTGACAATAATATAAACCATTTTTTTCGTAGAAAGCGATCATTTTGTGGTTTGACACATTCAGGGAAATTGAAATAATGACATAATGTATAAAATAACGGATTTTATTTTGATTTTTATGACCGACCGGTTTCGCTTGGCCTTTTTGTGCTACAGTGAATACCGCACAAGAGTCCCAACTGCTCCCAACCGTCTAGAGCCAGTGAGACTTTGGCATCCCCGATCGGGGTATGTTGTGAGGCTGAAGGTGGTGGGGAGGGGAAGGAGATGAGGAAGAGAAAGGTTCAGAACTTAGAGTATATAGAGTGGTATCAATCCAAGGCAGTGTGGTCAGTTTTTGATGATTTACCGGACTCGTTGGACCTGGGCGTGGCTAAGACTAAGGCTACGGTATTTATACATCCAGTCATATCACATATCGACATAATGTTTTTGTGTATTCGTATAGCCACTTTTTCACAGTATTTCTATCAACAAAAATATTGCATTTAACCTAAAAAACCGTTTAGTTGTGTCAAGTTTAGTGGCATGATAAAAAATGTGAGCGGAGTCCCGCCGTGAACCAGGACCTTAAGATCATCCTTACAGTATATACAAGCGGTCCATAAAATTTGTCGTCTCTTTCTCTCTCATGGTGTACGCCGTAAAAGCCCGGAGAAAGTGATTTATCGCAAGTTTGTGTAGGTTGGGTAAAAATAATTAGCTCTCCCTCCATATATTGTTACTCCAAGTTTGTAACAATACTGTGAATGGATGTATAAAGACCCCAGCCCTAGTATTAGCCACGCCCGGGTCTAGCCGAGCCGTCAAACCCCACCAAAACTGACTACAGCAGCGCTCTCTCTTGTATATTATTGCTCTGAGGTTATGACACATACGAATTAAATAGAATTTATTCACGCACGCCAAGTTCGAACCCGCGATCTTTGGATTCTCAGTCGAGCGTCTTACCACTCGACCACGGGGGCCGTCAAAGGCCGTCGTGTGGCGGTCTATCTTCTCTGCATACCCCTGCAGGAAACGGCGCGATGTTCAGTTAATTAGTCCGCCGCCCGAGCCGAGCGGATCGTCGCGTATACGGCGTATGGCGCACACAAATCTGCAGGAAATGAGATAGTGCTGTGTTTAGAATATAACTTCGCGGAATTGACGGTTATCTCCGATGTGCGTCTGACGCGATACGGCGGCGGGAGTTGTGACAGCTAGGAACTGGGCGACCGATGTTTGGCCGGTTTTGTAAAGGTCACCGATTCGACCAACAGAATGCTCTTCGGGTGTAGGGGCGCTTTTCGCGTGATCCGTTTCATGACTTTAGCTCAGTGATTCCCAAAGTGGTCTATATCGACCCCCAGGGGTCGATTCCGACCTGCAAGGGGTCCACGTCAGTGAAAAAAAAAAATTGGGGGTGCATGAGACGTAAATGGTGGATTCCGTTTTTAGTAAATTTTGTAGATTTGCTAGCACTTTTTGGGGGAGGATTTTTTGTCGATTTGCTAGTACTTATCGATTTCAAATCTCTACCGACTAGTGCTTTTTTTCAGAGAGGAATTTTTGTTGATTTGCTAGCACTTTTCGATTTGGGATCTCTGCCGACTAGTACTATTTTTTGACGAGTTCGACTACAATCGAAGTGTTCACCGCGAAAGGTTCATTTCAAAGAACTAGCAGTTCCTGAAGCGTTCACAAAACTTTGAAGTTTTTCCCAACGCTAAAAAAAATCAATACTAGGAAAGCAGGGGGTCTATACAAAACAGAAAAAATCGACAAGTGGTCTACTGGATAAAAAAGTTTGGGAACCTCTGCTTTAGCTGATAACTTGGATTGGAGTAGTAGCTTAAATTTATTAAATTATTCGATCCACCGAGGTTTCCTTCTTTCTTCTTTCTTCTTTCTTCTTTCTTCTTTCTTCTTTCTTCTTTCTTCTTTCTTCTTTCTTCTTTCTTCTTTCTTCTTTCTTCTTTCTTCTTTCTTCTTTCTTCTTTCTTCTTTCTTCTTTCTCTTTCTTTCTTTCTTTTCTTTCTAACCTCCTCCGACTTCTTCCACCATTCACTTTCGCGTCGTATATTCTCCTGGCGCTCTTTTCTCCGCCCATCCGCTTGACACGTCCAAAACATCTACGCTACCCTTTCTTGAACCTATTCATTACGCTTACATCAGAACTGCATTCTTTCCGTCATATATTTTTTTAACACTCCTTTCTCCGTTGATTGCCTAACTAAATGCCCAAACCATCTATGCGTCCCTTTCTTGATCATATTCATTACGCTCACATCAGCCTTGCATTGTTTCTGGATATCCACATGTTTAACACAGTCATACGTGGTTTTACCCCACATACCCCTCAGGGATCTCATTTCTGTAGCATTAAGTCTACTTTCATCCTTTCTCTGCTAGTTCCATGCCTCACTGCCATACATCAGGGTTGGTATCAGCACTCCATCGTGGACTGTTAGCCACACAGGACTCTGATTTCTACAGCGTTCAGTCTACTTTCATCCTTCCTCTGCCAGTTCCACGTCTCACTACCACACATCAGGGTTGGTATCAGCACTCCACTGACTGCTAGCTTCGCTTCTTTGGACAATTTTCTTTCAATATCCTCATCAGTGAAAGATCTCATAAAATCTTATTTGGCGTTCCATCCTCTCTGCCCGCGCTAAATGGCTAGATGGTTAGCTGGGTCACTTTGTGGAATGAGCGCAGCTCGATTTGACGAGAATTCGGATAACAGGGTCAACTGAGTTCAAACGATACGAAGGAAGAACTGACTATCTCTCTTATAATTAATTATTCCGAGACTCTGTTTTATAGCGGCGTAGTTGAATCTCAGAGCAAATGTTCTGGAAGCAAAGATAACCAAATTACTTCACAAAATGGTTAATTTAATTATTTATAATTTTAAAAAAATATATATGTATACTACTACCGTAGACATGGGCAGATTAATTCGCGGCAGTGAATCAATTCAGTCTGATTCAACTAGTCAAATGAATGAATTCATTTTGATATTAATTCAGTTCAATGAATCAATTCATTTCGTTATTATTTTATTAATTCAGTTAAATGAATTAATTCCGTCAAATTAATGAATTTAGTTAACTTAATGATTTTTTTAAATTCATGAATTAATTTCATTAATTCAATTAAATTAACGAATTAATTAACTTCATTAATTTAGTTAAATCAATTATTTATTTCATTTATTCAGTTAAAATAATTAACTCATTTCATTAATTCTGTTAAATTAATTAATTAATTTCATTAATTCAGATTATTTTATTATTTCAGTTCAATTAAATTATTCATTTATTTAATTCTGTTAAATTTATTAATTCAGTTAAATTAATTAATTGATTTCATTAATTCAGTTTAATTAATTCATTCATTTCATTAATTCTGTTAAATAATTCATTTTATTGATTCAGTTTAATTAACGAAATAGTTTCATTAATTCAGTTAAATCAATTAATTCATTTCATTAATTCAGTAAAATGATTTACGTTATTAATAATAATGAAAGTTTAATAACCGACTATTATTGTATGCATTCATCATTCACAACTATATTGCACGCTGTTTGCGTACTCTCTCTTTCAAACACCATGACTTTGGACTTACTTACATTCATCATCAACTCAATCTGCATACATACTCCGTGCATCCTATACACGAGAAACTGTAGTTATTTCATGATGATAATATTTTGATATTTTTTATAGCGCCGTTTTTGTGCCATCTAACTACTTATAAACTGTGGCAAATTAATATGTATTTGTATTATGTACAGAGATCTTATACAGAATCATACTCCCTGCAGCTTACTTCAGATAAACACAGTTATTTTACACATTCGTAGAAGGCAATCACTTTGTGGTTTGACTTATATATTGAAAATGTGTTTTTATACTAAATTCCGCACAAGACCCAACCGTCTGGAATATGTCATCCCCAAACGGGGAAATGTTGTAAGACTGGAGGTGATGGGGAGGGGATGGATATGGGTAAGAGGAGGGTTGTAAATACCAGGCTATTCAGATCTGGTCACCAAACACGTCTAAAGCCATTTCAAGCAAAGTTTCGATTCTGAATGGTGGTCTTTCGCCAGGGCGATACTTGGAGTATATACCACTCTGGAACTGGCCGCAAATATACTATATATAATTTTATACGAAAACCATATACTCATTGTCATAAAATATTTATTTTCTTTTGTTACTTGCTACATTTACACTGTTTGCATTTTTAGAATCGTTTACTTACAATACTTGAATATTAATGTTTTAAGTGCCAACATATTAACTGTCCTCAATCATATTTCCTTTTCTTTGATCTGACAAATGTGTTTATATGAATTAATTTGTTTCATCTGAATTTTTATACCCTTAGCTCCAAGTAAATTGTTTTTTAATCTGTTGATGTACACACACACTGTTATACCCATATCTGAACCTTTTTTCTCGTGATTTATGATAACGATCATTATTTTAGATAGTTTTAATTTGTATACATATTATGTATTATTTTCTCCTTGTTAGTTAATCTTATTAGCATAATTAATTTAGCATGAAGCGCACTTGAGGTGAAATATCACAAAACTGCGCTATATAAGTTCACTGTTATTATTATTATTATACGATTTAAATGTGCTACGACACATATTAATTAAATAAAATGAATTAGTGCACGCCGGGCTTGAACCCGCGACCTGTGGTCGAGTCCGTCAAATAATAACTTTTTATAAGACCACAGATCTTATATCAATTTTTTTACGACCAACCGGTTTCGCTTAGCCTAAGCATCGTCAGGGTGCAAAATCAAACTAAACAAAAAATACAAAGTGTACATTAGTTTGTAGAAAGGCATAGTTTCGCACTTTGATGACGTGATATTGGCAAAGTTATAGTTGGTATTTATCCTTGAAGGAACAATATATGGAGGGATAGCTAATTTGTTTTACCCAACCCATCCGAAATTGTAATAAATTACTGTTTCCGTGTTTTTACATCGTACACCATGAGAGAGAAAGAGACAACAAATTTCTTGGACGGCTTCTATATACTGTCGTAATGTTCTTAAGCTGGTTATTTTCGCTGGTTAACGGCGGGACTCCGCCCACATTTTATATTTTGCCACTAAACTTGACACAACTAAACGGTTTTTTAGGTTAGATGCTATATTTTTGTTGATAAAAAATACTGTGAAAAAGTGGCTATACGAATACACAAAAACATTATGTCGATATGTGATATGAATGGATGTATAAATACCGTAGCCTTAGTCTTAGCCACGCCCAGGTGCGCCGAGTCATGTTAAAATCATCAAAAACAAGTCCAATACTGACTTCACTGGCTTTGGCTTGGGCTACCTCTTGTATACTCTAAGTATTTATCTATGTACTTGGGCCGCTATAACAGTGAACTCTGTGATGCAATACGACGTCTGGAGAATAACGACAACCGCAGATTGGTTCGTTATTATGATTTCGTGCGCGTTGGACCCATACACTTCTATGTATAACCGCTTATTGTAATAGATTTGACAGCTCATTTAAAATTAAATTGTTTTTAAGTAGGTACCCAATCGGAATTTCATAACTCGGGCATAAACTACAGCGGTAGGTACTCTCAGTATATAATATACGTATATTGGAGTAACAATATATGGAGAGAGAGCTAATTATTTCTACCCAACCTACACGAATTCCTATAAAATGACTGTCTTCTAACTGGAAATAACTACCTAAACTAACCATCAAAATATTCTGTCTCGGCACACACTCCTTGCTTCATTCACATTCTTACATCGTCTCGTGTATACTCTTCTGTTATTCTGACGTGCCATGTCTTCCTCGGGCGTCCTCGACTTTTTCTTCCATTCACTTTCGCATCATATATTCTTTTCGCACTCCTTTCTCGTTGATTTGCTCCACATGCCCAAATCATCTAAGCGTCCCTTTCTTGATCCTATTCATAACGCTCACATCAGCCTTGCATTCTATCTGGATATTCACATTTTAAATACGGTCACACATAGTTTTACCGCACACACGTCTCAGGGATCTCATTTCCAAAGCATTCAGGCTACTTTCATCCTTCTTCTGCCAGTTCCATGCCTCACTGCGATACATCAGGGTTGGTATAAGCACTCCATTGTGGACTCCAGGTAAGTATCCTTCTTACGAAAGGCGAAAGGGCTTAAGCGAAAATTTGGTCAAAAATGAGTTGAATATGCAGTTTATATCAGTTTTTTTACCCAACCTATACAAATTTGGGATGAATCACTTTCTCCGGGTTTTTACGTCGTACACCATGAGAAGGAAAGAGACAGAAAAATTTCCCAAATTAT
This sequence comes from Drusus annulatus, assembly GCA_022651775.1. Classification (NCBI taxonomy): domain Eukaryota; kingdom Metazoa; phylum Arthropoda; class Insecta; order Trichoptera; family Limnephilidae; genus Drusus; species Drusus annulatus. The sequence continues at coordinate 48,518 of JAGWCC010000808.1, forward strand.
CACACCGCTTTAAAGTATTGTAAGGATGTTCATCGTGTCCCGCGTCTTCGTTGACTCCGCCCACACGTTTTGATATGCGACATAAATGGACATAAGTCAACGGTTTTTTAGGTTATATGCTATGTTTTTGTTTATAACAATACTTTGATGGTTATACCTTAGAGTATATAGAGTGGTATCAATCCAAGGCAGTGTAGTCAGTTTTTGATGATTTTTACCTGACTCGGCGGACCTGGGCGTGGCTAAGACCAAGGCTAGGGTATTTATACATCCATTCATATCACATATCGACATGATGTTTTTGTTTATTCGTATAACCACTTTTTCACAGTATTGTTATCAACAAAAATATAGCACATAACCTAAAAAACCGTTTAGTTGTGTCAAGTTTAGTGGCATAATAAAAAATGGGGGAGGGAGTCCCGCGGTGACCCAGGAGCCCAAGATCATCGCGACAGTACATAGAAGCGGTGTATTATATTTGTTGTCTCTTTCTCTCTCATGGTGTACGACGTAAAAACCCTGAGAAAGTGATTTATCGCAAGCTTGTATAGGTTGGGTAAAAAAAATTAGCACTCTCTCCATACATTGTTACTCCCAAGGGTTATACGAATAAACAAAAACATCATGCCGACATGTGCTATGAATGGATGTATAAATACCCTAGCCCTAATCCTAGCCACGTCCAGGTCTAGCCGAGTCCGGCAAACCTCATAAAAACTGACTACAGAAGCGCTCTCTCTCTCATATATTATTGCGTGCATGCATTTAACTGCACAAAATGAAATAAAACACGTTTTTGGCGATGCTTTTTTTTTGCATAAATCGAAACAGTCTATTGGCAATTTCAACCGTATCGTCACCGGCGCGAAGAGTGCGTTATTTAGTTCGAGGTGGTTCGATTGGATCCCTGGAGTAATAATATATATGGAGAGGTACCTTTGCGAAACAGTGTAGTCAGTATATTTGACTTTATACTGACTCGGATAGAAAGAGACAAAGATATGTCAAAGGAAGTTGGATAGTCTATTAGTTCCCACCCACATGGAATTCCGACATTTTTAACAAACATATTTGAACACATTCAACAAAACAATATCAATACACCATTAAAATGATTTATAATGTCGAAATATCACACAAACACTAATAACAGAAGGTTTGCCTAAATAATGACGGAAGCTTTTTGTTGATTTTATCTCTTTATATCATTAAAATGTGAAAATTCTAAAGTCCGGTCAAACATATTTAAAACTGTTGAAACACCTCTGAAAAGTGATGTTTTATAATCTTTGTTTTTTTATATATGAATACCGCACAAGAGTCTCAACTGCTCCCAACCGTCTAGAGCCAGTGAGACTATGGCATCCCCAAATAGGGTATGTTGTGAGGCTGAAGGTAGTGGGGAGGGGAAGGAGATTGGGAAGAGGAAGGTTGGGAAGTACCAAGCTATTCAGATCTGGTCACCAAACACGGCTAAAGCCATTGCAAGCAACGTTTCAATTCTGAATCGGTGGTCTTTCACCAGGGCGATACTTAGAGTATCTACCACACTTGGTCTTATTTGAACATTCACGCATAGCACATATCACCATCATGTTTGATTTATTTGTATAACCACTGCAAGTTTTTTAATCAACACAAACATAGGAAATAACCTCAAAATCCGTTGACGTAAGTTATGCGACTACATGATTTGAAGTTAGCGCGGACGGAGAACATTCGTACATATTTAAAAGTGTTGCGATATTATGTGAATTATATTCTCGTCTCTTTCTCTCTCACGGTATACGACGCGAAAATCCGGAGAAAGTGATTTATGGTAAATTTGTGTATGTTGGAAATTAAATATTTAAACTCTCTCTCCAAGCTTATAGTATTATGAATGCATCATATATTTATGACGTCAGGCAACATGCGACCAATGGCATTAAAGTTGGTAATGTCACTTCAGTTTCAGATATACGCATGATGTCAGATAAGTGTTTATATCGACTCGTATAAGACGGAAGACTTGCCACCCAAACGCGATGCGTTAAGACTTATTTTTAGACCATTTTATGACCAAATACCAGGAACACTGTGGCTGGACGCAATCAGGAAATGTGCACTGAATTTCTGGAGTGCAATGTTTTCATGTTATGAAATATCCGATGTTGCGGTGGTTCCCAGAAGTAGTGTTGATATTATTTTAATGCTGTAACTTAGAGTATATAGAGTGGTATCAATCCAAGGCAGTGTAGTCAGTCTTTGATGATTTCTACCTTGAAGTAACAATATATGGAGGGAGAGCTAATTATTTTTACCCAACCTACACAAACTTGCGATAAATCACTATCACCGGGTTCTTACGTCGTACACCATGAGAGAGAAAGAGACAACTAATTTCATAGACCGCTTCTATATACTGTAAGGATGATCTTAAGGTCCTGGTTCACGGCGGGACTCCGCCCACATTTTTTATCATGCCACTAAACTTGTCACAACTTAACGGTTTTTTAGGTTATATGCTATATTTTTGTTGATAAAAATACTGTGAAAGAGTGGCTATACGAATAAACAAAAACATTATGTCGATATGTGATATGAATGGATGTATAAATACCGTAGCCTTAGTCTTAGCCACGCCCAGGTGCGCCGATTCAGTTTAAAATCATCAAAAACTGACTTCCCTGCCTTGGATAGATACTACTCTACCATCTCTATGATTTTTACCGGACTAGGCGGACCTGGGTGTGGCTAAGACCAAGGCTAGGGTATTTATACATCCATTCATATCACATATCGACATGATGTTTTTGTTTATTCGTATAACCACTTTTTCACAGTGTTGATATCAACAAAAATATAGCATCTAACCTAAAAAACCGTTTAGTTGTGTCAAGTTTAGTGGCATAATAAAAATGTGGGCGGAGTCCCGCGGTGACCCAGGAGCCCAAAACCATTGTGACAGTGCGTAGAAGCGGAGTATTGTATTTGCTGTCTCTTTCTCTCTCACGGTGTACGACGTAAGAACCCGGAGAAAGTGATTTATCGCAAGTTTGTATAGGTTAGGTAAAAATAATAAGCTCTCTCTCCATACATTGTTACTCCAAGTGCTCTATCAATTTGTTACCCCGTCCTAAGACGTCGCCAAAACCGAAAGATTGCCAATTGAATTTAGTTTAACCTTGCTTTAACTATTTTACTTTAGTCGTGTTTGGTGACCAGATCTGAATAGCCACGTACTTCCCAACCTTCCTCATCCCGTCTCCTTCCTCTCCCCGCTACCTTCAACCTCACAACATACCCCAATCGGGAATGCCAAAGTCTTTCATAGTTTAATTCTGATAAAATGAAAAAATAAGTTTGTATAAAGATCACAGATTGTATATTAATTTTTATAACCGACCGGTTTCGCTTGGCCTAAGCATCATCATGGTACAAAATCAAACATTAAAATTTTAATAAAATCTGTGGTCTTATACAAATTTATTTTTTCATTTTATTAAATTTGTCTAACCGCAAAGTAATTGCTTTCTACGAAAATATATTTTTGACTTCATTCTATCATCTACCATATATAAGGGGCACTGAGGGAGTCATTTTTAGAACATGACCCCTAAATGGGGTCACTTAATTTTGAGGTAAAACATCACAAAACAACGCTATATAAATGCAATTTTATTATTACCTCAGGGGTGCTTTACAATTTAAATTGCTGCAAAACTCCGTTAATCGAGGCTTTACTGTATTTCAACCTCGTCACGAATGTGCCTTTCGATGCGTAAATAAATGCGGTTTTATTCTATTTTAGTTTTGTTCTAACCTCAGAGCAATTATATACGAGAGAGAGCCTGCTGTAGTCAGTTTTAATGAGGTTTTTCGGACTCGGCTAGACCTGGGCGTGGCTGTGACTAGGGCCAGGGTATTTTTACATCCATTCGTAGCACATGTCGACATGATGTTTTTGTTTATTCTTATAACCACTTTTTCACACAGAGGACGGACCGCCATATAACTCTGTCTTGGCACACACTCCTTGCTTAATTTACATTCATACATCGTCTCGGATCGCTGAGTAGCGCGGGACGTTCATATAGCTATCTCATCCGTACACACACATTCTTTTTAGTATTGCTATCCTTTTCATAAGCGTTATGAGCCTTGAAACTTAAATCAAGACCGTGCCACGTTTATCGTTCGATTTGTACGAATATGACGTGTCTTGTATTTTATGTCTATGGCCGGAAAGGCAAAAGGGATGCGCCATTTTGGGAATTTTACACCAGAGCACTTTTTTTTTTAAACTCAGTTAACTTAATGCTCTCACTGAGTTACCTGAAGTGACAAAAAGCTTTAAAAAAGTCCCAAACTTGTGTCGCTTGAGTCGAGCCTTCTCCCAAATGGTAAATATATTTCCGATGGCTGAAGGGCCACAAAAGTCTTCAGAATCAAACAAGAGTCAAAGCATTCGATGCAAAAAAAGTGATCAAAACTGCATATTTAACATATTTTTGAGTATACGAGAATATGTATTAAATTTTGCGTTAAAAATGGAATAAAGTGCTCCAACGCACTTAAAATGTTGACTGTGGCATTCGGCGAGTCTACTTTGTCTCAAAAAGGTGTTCATAAGTGGTACAAGCGCTTTACAGAAGGCCGAGAAGATGTTAATGACGATGAGCGTCCTGGAGTTGTGGAAAAACAAATCATGGATTTTATTCTTTGATCCATTTTTTTCAAAAGTAAAAATTGAAGAACACACAAAAACGTGACTAACCTTTCCAGTTGTCAAAAACAAACCACCAATCCAAAATGGCTGATAATGCTAACATATGATAAACATACGTGTACCAACATAAAAAAAAGAAAATCGATAGTCGAATGTACACAGCCCGCGAAAATTCAAAATTCACCTTTTCTTTTGAACAGGCTATGTATATATATATATAATACGAGTATAGTACATTCGTTAAGGAATTTTTCGTTGAGTGATTTGACGATTTTTTTTGTTTCAGACGACGACGTGCTCGTGCTGACCGTCGCGACGGAGGAGAACGACGGCTACCGGCGCTACCTGCGCTCCGCCTCCCTGCACGGCGCGCGCCCCCCTCCCCCAGGGCTGGGCGCCCCCTGGGCCGGGGGCGACATGTCCCGCGCGGGGGGCGGCCAGAAGGTCAACCTGCTGCGCGAGCGCCTCGCCGCCGAGACGGGCGACAAGATCGTGCTGTTCACCGACAGGTGAGTCGCGACCCAACCGACCGTCGGCAATATTCATTGCGCGTGAATCCGAAAGGCGGCGAGAAACTCGAGTGGTTTACAGCAATCAATTGCGCGTGGTAAACCGCTTGCGTCGCAAAAATCGCTGCGTCAGCAATAATCAATTGCACATTTTTCGATAAGGCAATAAGAAACTATAAGTATCGCCCTGGTGAAAGACCACCATTCAGAATCGAAACGTTGCTTGAAATGGCTTTAGCCGTGTTTGGTGACCAGATCTGAATAGCCAGGTACTTCCCAACCTTCCTCTTCTCAATCTCCTTCCCCTCCACACTACTTTCAGCCTCACAACATGCCCTGTTTGGGGATGCCAAAGTCTCACTGGCTCTAGACGGTTGGGAGCAGTTGAGACTCTTTTGCGGTATTCAAAAAAAAAAAAAAAAAAAAAGTTAACATTGTTTATACTGATGACACGTTTTCAATGTATGTGTGCCTATTCACACTACTGTATGTGTGAGAGCTTCCTTATGTGAATACCGTATAAGAGTCCCAACTGTCTAGAGCCAGTGGGACTATTGCATCCCTGATTGGGGAAAGTTATGAGGTTGAAGGGCGTGGGGAAGGGAAGGAGAAGTACCAAACCTTTCAGAATGGAAACGTTTCCTGAAATGGCTTCAGCCGTGTTTGGTGACCAGATCTGAACAGCCAAGTACCTGCTTCAAAACCTTCCTCTTTTCCATCTCCTTCCCCTCTCCACTTCCTTCAATATCCTGAATGCATAGTCATACTGGCTCCAGACGGTTGTTCGGTATTGACTTTTTTTTTAAATATGGGGAAGAGGAAGATCGGAAAGTGCCTGGCTATTCAGATCTGGTCACCAAACACGAAGGCCAAAGCCATTACAAGCAACAATGTTTCGATTCTTTTTTTTTCTGACTCAACTGCTCCCAACAGTCTAGAGCCAGTGAGACTATGGCATTCCCAATAGGGGTATGTTGTGAGGCTGAAGGTAGTGGGGATGGGAAGGAGATTGGGAAGGGGAAGGTTGTAAAGTACCTGGCTATCCAGATCTGGTAACCAAACACGACGGTTAAAACCATTTCAAGCAAGAATTCTGAATGGCGGTCTTTCGCCGGGGCGATACTTAGAGTATCTACAACTCTAGCGAGGTCACGGCTATAATCACTCTAAAAACCCTTTACTGCTCATTAGTTCGCCCTCATCTAGAATATGCTTGTGTTATTTGGTCCCCTTTCTATACCGTTCATATTCATCAGATTGAATCCGTACAACATCGCTTCTTACGCGGTATTGCATGGAGATTGGGGCGAGAAAGAGGCCATTATTCATATGATGAAATTGAACAATTATTAAAAAGGTCTTCATTAGAAAAGCGCAGGAAAGACTTCGATTTAATTTTCATTTACAAAATCATTAATTGTTTTATTGACTCACCTTCTCTGTTGCAACTTATCCAGTTCAACATTCCTTGCCGTAGACTCAGAAACAATGAATTGCTGTTACTCAATCATCACAATACTAATTATGGGTATAATTCTCCACTGTTCAAAATGTCAAGACTTGTTAACTCAAGCCGTGGTCTTGAAATTTTTGGTAGCAGTCTAAATGATTTTTGTCATTCTTTACGACTCTACCAAAACTTTGACCAGACCATGGCTTGAATGTTCTCTCTTATGTTTATTTTGCTTTATTTTTGTCATCGCTTCATTTATTTTAATGTATATGCTATTCCATCTCTGTTACTCTTTTTTTCTATTTCGTGTTTTATATGTATTTTTGTAATTGGACTTTAGGCCGTTAATTTATAAATAAATAATGAGCAATTACTTAATGATATGTTGGTTCGGGCATATTTTTATACAATCGTGTGGGGTTATAACGAGGTCGCTTCACTGATATAACGTCCAAACAATATTGTCAACTCAATGCGCCCGGGTATGAAAAAAAAAACCAACTCTCGAAACAGTCGAATAATGTCATAAACAAGACAAAGAATTAATTATATGTTTTATTATTTTTAGTTAAAAAAAAATGGCCGATGGCTAATTGTTCATCTCGTTGCAGTTATGACGTGATGTTCCTGGGCGGGCTGGAGGAGATAGTCCAGAAGTTCAAGTCTCTGAAGGACACGCGAGTGCTGTTCTCCGCGGAGCAGTTCTGCTGGCCGGACGAGCGGCTGCAGACCAGGTACCCCAAGCTGGCGGGCAAGGGGAATGCCTTCCTGAACTCCGGGGGCTTCATCGGTAACACACTTTTTTTTAAATATTTTTTTAGGTTAGGTTTAGAACTAAAATAACATAGAGTTTATTTATTAAAATAATGAATGTCGTGCCTCACTGCCACACATCAGGGTTGGTATAAGCACTCCGTTGTGGACTGCTAGCTTCGCTTCTTTGGACGATTTCTTATCAGTGAGATACGCGGTGAGAATCGCACTCGTAAAATGACTTTAATAACTAACTAACCGACCATCACGCCGTTTCTCCGCAGGGGTAGGCAGAGAGGACGGACCGCCATGCAACTCTGTCTCGGCACACACTCCTTGCTTCGTTCACATTCATACATACTCTGCTGTTATTCTGACTCTTCACATGACCTGATTCAAGTATTTGTTTCACTTGATCGTGCCATGTCTTCCTCGGGCGTCGCCGACTTCTTCTTTCGTTCACTTTCGCATCATATATTCTTTTCACACTCCTTTCTTCGTAGATTCGCTCTACATGCCCAAATCATCTAAGTTTCCCTTTCTTGATCTTATTCATTACGCTTACATAAGCCTTTCATTCTTTCCGGATATCCACATTTTTAACACGGTCACACGTGGTTTTACCGCACATACGTCTCAGGGATCTCATTTCCACAGCGTTCAGTCTACTTTCATCCTTCTTCTGCCAGTTCCATGCGATAAGGCTATTGAAAGAAGGGTGAATGCAGAAAACTCCATTAATGGAGGACTAAACGCTGTTGGCGCAAATAAGAAATTGTCCAAAGAAGCGAAGCTGGCAGTCCACAATGGAGTGCTGATAACAACCCTGATGAACGGCAGTTAGGCGTGGAACTGGCAGAAGAAGGATGAAAGTAGACCGAATGCTGTAGAAATGAGATCCCTAAGACGTATGTGCGGTAAAACCATTTTTTTTTTTATATGAATACTGCATAAGATTCTCAACTCCTCCCAACCGTCTAGAGCCAGTGAGACTATGGCATCCCCAAATAGGGAATGTTGTGAGGCTGAAGGTAGTGGGGAAGGAAAGGAGATTGGGAAGAGGAAGGTTGGGAAGTGCCTGGCTATTCAGATCTGGTCACCAAACACGGCCAAAGCCATTTCAAGCAACGTTTCAATTCTGAATGGTGGTCTTTCACCAGGACGATATTTATAGTACTGGAACGTGCCGCAAATATACTTTTTGTTATTTTTATATAAATTAAATGTGTTATGACACATATTAATCAAATAAAAGTTAAAGGCGCACGCCGGGTTTGAACCCGCGACCTTTGGATTCGTAGTCGAGCGGCTTACCACTCGACCATGGAGGCCGTCAAAAAACAACATGTACGAAAAGTGTGGAGATCCGGAAAGAATGCGATGCTGGTGTAAATTTAGTGAGCAAGATTATGAAAGGGACACTTAGTTGATGTGGACGTGGATAGCCGATAAACGTAGGAACACAATATACGACTCAAAAAGCCGGGGATCTAAGAAAGACCTGACACGGTCATGTGAAGAGTCAGAATAACAGAAGAGTATGCATGAATGTGAATGAAGCAAGGAGTGGGTGCCGAAACAGAGACTCTTAATCAATTCTTAGAATATTGCGATTGTTCGATCCAGAAACTACGATTCAGTTTTGGAAAGACGTGAATGAATTTGAGTGGACTGTAAAACGATTATACTTAGTTAATGATTTGATTGTATTTGGGGACAAATGGGATCGGTAGGTTTAAGCCAGTTTGCTCACCTGTTTAGACGTCTGCGAGAGGGGCCGACCTATCTGCCCGTACGATGAAAAGTTGAGTGGGGCGAATCCTCCAGAGACGGATGCGAAGCGAGGCGCTATCCCTGGGTGGGCCGAGCGATTGTAGGCGATTGACTGCGACTGACTGCGCGGGAATCGAAAAGCGCGCCGCTCTTGACGTCCTTGTCTTGTGTTTTGCCGGATGGTGGGGGTTATCGGTTGTTCAACACACTTTGACGTAGTCATACAAATAGAAAAAACTGGCAAAAGGTGAGGTTAAGTTCAAGGACAAAAGGCATCAGGTTATGACCTATCAAATTGTTGATTTTAGGATCCAACAGCGATAGTAATAAATTGTTCCGAATAGAGCTAGTAAGTTCAGGTATTTAGTTTGCCGTGGCGTCTCCGACATGTACAGTGCCGACTGCAGAGTTAGGTGTGTCGATCTGTATAACCGAATCGCCGCATGTTTCCAGGCTACCTGCCGGAGGTGATGGAGCTGGTGTCGCACGAGCCCATCCAGAACACCGACGACGACCAGCTGTACTACACGAACCTCTACCTCAACGAGGAACTCCGCAGCAAGCTGAAGATTAGTCTGGACCACAACTCCACCATCTTCCAAAACTTGAACGGAGCCTTCGGTAAGTCAGTTTGATAAAGATTTTCGCAGGCGTTTTGAGGCGCCAGACCAGAGGTGGCTGCCGAATTCGACAGTTTTCTTACTATTTTGTTATAAAACGGGAAAAGAGAGCAACAGAGAAAAAACAACACCACACATAATATTATATTATTATATTGAAGCAATGACTAAAATAGGACAAAATATACATTAGAAAGAACATTCAAATCAAAGCCACGATCAAGTCAAAGTTTTGGTAGAGTCGTAAAGAATGACAAAAAACCTTTTTTTTATATATACGCATAAGAGTGCCAACTGTCTAGAACCAGTTAGACTATGGCATCCCAAATTGGGGTATGTTCTGAGGCTAAAGGTAGTGGGGAGGGGAAGGAGATGAGGAAGGGGAAGGTCGGGAAGTACCTGGCTATTCAGGCCTGGTCACCAAACACGGCTAAAGCCATTTCAAGCAACGTTTCGATTCTGAATGGCGGTCTTTCACCAGGGCGATACTTGGAGTATTTACCAATGTGGAATGTGCTGCAAATCTACTTTTTAGTATTTCATATGAATGAAAGGAGTTATGACACATATTAATGCAATAAAAGTTATTGGTGCACGCCGGGTTTGAACCTGCCACCTCTGGATTCGTAATCGAGCTTCTTACCACTCGACTACGGAGGCCGTCAATATATATTAGTCTACGACTACCGTTGTGAATGACCCGACGATATTTAAATACCTCGTTCCACCATCGTTACAGCGGGGAAATATTGCTTGTGCGATAATGAGCACTGGCCGGGGGTTGAACCCTCGACGCCCGGGTGTGAACCCGACGCATCTGTCACCTAGGCTACTAAAGGACTTTGACTAGTAGAAAAAACGGCGCCATACAAATTATCAAAATATTATTATTATTAAGAAATCCCAACACGGCACGGTAACCCGAAAATCACGATAAGATGATTTCGTTTTAAATAAAATTAAATGCTCCGTTTCAGACGAAGTGGAGCTCTACGTGAACGAGACGATCACCTTCCCCTACATCCGCAACACGGTGTACGAGACGCAGCCCCTGATCCTGCACGGCAACGGGCCCTCCAAGGCCGTGTTCAACAGCCTGTCCAGTTACCTCGCCAACGCGTGGTCGCCCACGCTCGGCTGCCAGGTCTGCAGGGAGATCTACGCGGAACTCGACGTAAGTGGCGTCGAATTAAATTACTATCAATTATTTATTTTTAAACTAACGGACTAAAGTTCAATTACAAAAAATATACATAACAAGAAATGGGTAAAAAGAGCCAATAGAGAAAGAACAGCACCACACATAATATTATATTATTATATTGAAGCAATGACAAAATATACATTAGAAAGAATATTCAAATCAAAGCCAAAATCAAGTCAAGGTTTTATTTATTTATTATAACAGATGTTCTCACTAAAATGAAAATAATCCAGTTATAAAAATTCAGTTAGTGTACAATAATTATTTTTCAAAAAATACAAATACAAAGGATACATCAAATCAAAAAAACCCTCCACACAGCATCCCCAAAGATGACATAGGCCCTGAGGGAAATTGTTTTCCTCAAGGCCTCCTGTGTGGAGTTATTGTAAAAATAAAAAATTACAATTAATGATAAATAAATAATACAAACAAAATCAAGATACTCAAAGAGAGACAAAAAAGATACAAAATGTAATTATATAATTAGCCCAAACAATGCTACATATTTTTAAGCAATAGGTTTTTTTTAATTGTACAAATCATTGACAAAAAATGTCTACATTTTTTAAGTTGTTCATACATTAAGAGATGAATGATATTAAAAAAATATCGTAGATACGAGGCCTGTTCAAAAGAAAAGGTGAATTTTGAATTTTCGCGGGCTGTGTACATTCGATTATCGATTTTTTGTTGTTGTTATGTTGGTACACAAATGTTTATCATATGTTAGCATTATCAGCCATTTTGGATTAGTGGTTTGTTTTTGACAACTGGAAAGGTTAGTCACGTTTCTGTGTGTTCTTCGATTTTTTACTTTTGAAAAAAATGGATCAAAGAATATGTATTAAATTTTGCGTCAAAAATGGAATAAAGTGCTCCAACGCACTTAAAATGTTGACTGTGGCATTCGGCGAGTCTACTTTGTCTCAAAAAAGTGTTTATAAGTGGTACAAGCGCTTTACAGAAGGCCGAGAAGATGTTAATGACGATGAGCGTCCTGGAGTTGCGGAAAAACAAATCAAGGATTTTATTTTTTGATCCATTTTTTTCAAAAGTAAAAAATCGAAGAACACAAAAACGTGACTAACCTTTACAGTTGTCAAAAACAAACCACCAATCCAAAGTGGCTGGTAATGCTAACATATGATAAACATATGTGGACCAACATAGCAAAAAAAAAATCGATAATCGAATGTACACAGCCCGCGAAAATTCAATATTCACCTTTTCTTTTGAACAGGCCATGCACATGCATAGTGTAATAAGAAATAAAAACTTAACATCTATTCACACCCACATATAGACAAGGTATTATATATCCAAAGGAGTTATTTAAGTACAAACTGAAGTAGTGTGACGCACTATATATGATATAATAACGCAAATAAGGTTAGCAATGAAAAACAAAAAGATAAGATATAAGAAAGGTTCATTCTTATACCCATGTTATGAGATAATCGTTGAATTGGCAAGTGTAAAAATGTGTGTAAAAAGTTATTATATTTAAGAGTATGCAGATCGTTATGTACCTAACGATCACTCTTGTACGTATATCGAGAGATAGTGACAGAACTCTATATATGTGCATCTAAATATATCCAAGGTAGATGCAGCTTCATTGAATTGTTCCATCGCTTTATATATTGGCGTGTTTTTGTATGAGGAAGTTGTGACTTTCAGTGTGTAAAACATCACATGTGCCTCGCACGAATGCACTTACTTGGGGCAAACAAGTAGATCTCCTTTAGTATATATGGGTTATAAATACCTCCAGAAATCAACTTATAAAAATGTTTACCCAAAAACATCTTCCGGCGGGCTAGCAGGGTGTGAAAGTCTAGCATTCCATATAAAAATAACGAAGGGAACAAAAACGGGTAATATGCACACTCCCTCATGTATAAGTAACGCATAAACCTCTTTTGCACTCTTCTTATTTCGAGGATATGGTTACGTCTAGAATATATGTATGACGTGAAAGCTTAAAAAAAAATTGATTGTGGTTTTCAGCGGAAACTTCAAAGGACGATGGTGATTTTTTTTCTCTTTTTTCAGGAAGACAATCTGCCGATAGTCCTGCTGTCCCTGTCCATCGAGCAGCCGACGCCCTTCATCGAGGAGTACCTGGACAAGGTGTCCGCCCTGAACTACCCCAAGGAGAGGGTGCACGTGCTCCTGCGGAACAACGCGCCCTACCACGAGAAGCACGTGGCCGCCTTCGCCGACAAGTTCTCGGCCGAGTACGCCAGCTACAAGGAGATCAAGCCCAAGGACGATATAGAGGAGGGCAACGCCAGGAATCTCGCCTTGTAAGTAACGCTCTAAAAAAATTATACTTAGGCGAAATAGATACTCAAAAGTAACTAAAATGTCAGAGGAACTAAATTGGCTAACAATATATATATGTATATCGAAACACACTTCAAAAAGGACACGGTGAGTTCATCACTACAGTAGCGTGATCAGAATTGAATTGAAATCAGTCTTTTGTGATGATATTTCATCAATAGTAAACCCAAACATATCATGCGGCCAGTCCGTGCCACTTTGTTTACTAGGCGACAGTGCACTAAGCTAGCTAACAGTTAACTTTCGAAACACACTTCAAAAAGGACACGGTGAGTTCATCACTACAGTAGCGTGATCGGAATTGAATTAAAATCAGTCTTTTGTGATGATATTTCATCAATAGTAAACGCAAACATATCATGCGGCCAGTCCGTGCCACTTTGTTTACTAGGCGACAGTGCGCTAAGCTAGCTAACAGCTTAATTTCGACACACACTTCAAAAAGGACACGGTGAGTTCATCACTACAGTAGCGTGATCGGAATATAACTCTAATCACCATTTCATAGTGATATTTCGGCCTGTCCGTGCCACTTTATTTACTAGGTGACAGTGCGCTAAGCTAGCTAACAGTTAACTTTCGAAACACACTTCAAAAAGGACACAGTGAGTTCATCACTACAGTAGCGTGATCGGAATTTAACTCAAATCAGGCTTTCATAGTGATATCTCGGCCTATCCGTGCTACTTTATTTACTAGGTGACAGTGCGCTAAGCTAGCTAACAGCTTAATTTCGACACACGCACCATAAAGGACACGGTGAGTTCATCACTACAGTAGCGTGATCGGAATTCAATTGCAGATTTTCTACTCTTCAAATGATAATGTGTTTCATTGTTGTATTTACTTGTTCCAGGGATCTTTGCGCCGTGAAGAAGTGCGACTATCTCTTCGTGGTGGACTCCGTGGCGCACATCGACAACAAGGACACGCTGAGGCTGCTGTTGCGCTACTCGCTGCCCTTCGTGGCCCCCATGATCGCGCGGCCCGGCAAGGCCTGGACCAACTTCTGGGGCGCCCTCACCCCGGAGGGATATTACGCGCGCTCCGTCGACTATATGGAGATTACGCAGCTAACCAGACGGTAAAAAAATTAGAATTAATACGAGAATTAAATGCATTTGTCAATAGCGAACCTATTCTTGTACCAAGGGAGAAGATTTATTTATCTTAAGTTAGATTACATCAGTGTGTGTTCTAATATAAAAGATTTAATGTAAATACAGACATGATTTTTTTCAAACATATTTTTCCGGTGACATTTTATAAACTTAAAAAATATATATTTATGTATATCGGGTTACAACAAAATGAACAAACAATATACCAATAATAATGGTTATGCAAAACAAATTTTCTTAATTCTTTTTTAAATTACGTTAATAATGTCACACATTACAAGAGTTCCGGCTGTCCAGAGCCAGTGGGACTACGGCATCCCAATCGGGGTATGTTGTGAGGCTCATGAATGTGGAAAGAGAAAGGATATTGAAAAAATAATATATATGAATACCGCACAAGAGTCCCAACTCCTCCCAACCGTCTAGAGCCAGTGGGACTATAGTATCCCAATTGGGGTATGTTGTGAGGCTAAAGGTAGTGGGGAGGGGAAGAGGAAGGTTAGGAATTACCTGGGTGTTCAGATCTGGTCACTAAACATGGCTAAAGCCACTTCGAGCAACCTTTTGATTCTGAACGGTGGTCTTTCACCAGGGCGATACTTAGAAAATCTACCACTCTGGAACGTGCGTGAAGTCGTTGAACATTGAGACGAAAGGTCGGGAAGCACCCTGCTGTTCAGATTCGGTCACCAAACGCGGCTAAAGCCATTTTAAAGAGCGTTTCGTTTCCGGATGGCGGTCTGTCAACATGGCCCCTAGCGCGAACGCAACATCGGTCGTTTGTTTGTCACGACTGCAGATCGCCAACGAACAAACGACAGTTTGCGTCGACTAAATGTGCCGCAAATATACTATATATCATGTTTTATATTAATTACACGTGAAATAAACTAATTTGCGTGTGCCGGACTTTGAACCCGCAACTCTAGATCCTGAGACGATAACCTTAACCGCTAAGCCACGGAGTTCTTGCTTGCGATAACGTTATTTGTGCGTTACTTGCAGGGGCATCTGGAACGTGCCTTTCGTCAGCTCCTGCTATCTCGTCAAGGCGTCGCAGGTCATGGACAAGTATTCGCGCAAGCAGCTGACGTACAAAAACGGAGATTTGGACGCAGACATGACTTTCTGTGCTTCTCTTCGTCAATTGGTAAGAATAATACGCATAAAAATGTTGCCTCAACATTGAATACATAAAATATCTCAAATATTTAAATAATATTTATAATTTTAAACACAAATATGAAACAGAAAAAAGCCAGAAACTAAAAAGAACAATGGCCATGACCGAGACTCGAACTTGGAACCTCTTCTCTATCCGGAAGTAACGCTCTACCAACTAAGCCATCAAGACCTCATTAGAATGCGGCATTTTTAAACGATCTCATACTTATATTGAAAATTATTAATATTTGAATTTTCTTCCGATTTTAGGCTGCCATCTTTTGGTGATATTCAAAGTTCTGCCCGAACACATATTGAATACCTAGATGGTGTCTTGAATAAATATCAATTTTTTTGAATACGGAAGATTTTTTGACCTCTTACCAAGTCGACAATTATTATTTCAAATTATAAGCATTAATGCTTTAAAATTAATTCCAGTTTTAGTAAAATATCTTCTTTACGACAGCTGTGAAGTCGGTTATGTAAAGTAATCAAAGTTTCAAGGGAAAGAGGAAGGGGGCATTAAAGATCTTTTTTTTTTTAATACCGCACAAGAGTCCCAACTGTCTGAAGCCAGTGAAACTATGGCATCCCTGCTTGAATTTTGAGAGGCTGGAGGAAGCGGGGAGAGGAAGGAAATGGGAAAGAGGATGGTTGGGAAACACCCGGCTATTCAAATCTGGTCACAAAACGACGGCTTATGCGATTTCAAGCGCAAAGTTTGAATTCTGAATGTTGGCTTTTCACCGGGGCAATACTGACGGTATCAACTACTCTGGTTGAATTTATATTTTAAAATGTATTGATCGTTGACACGATAAAAGTTTTTTTCAACATTATCGGTTAATAGTCGACCTTTGCTAGCGCGAACTGCATATCGCCAACGGCCTTGACAGTTCCAATCGACTTAAGGCTGCTTAGTTTATCGAGAATAAAATCCATGATTTTTTCGCGTCCTGGAGTTGTAGAAAAACAAATCATGGATTTTATTCTTTGACCCATTTTTTTCAAAAGTAAAAAATCGAAGAACACACAAAAACGTGACTAACCTTTCCAGTTGTCAAAAACAAACCACTAATCCAAAATGGCTGATAATGCTAACATATGATAAATATATGTGTACCAACATAACAAAAAAACAAAACGATAAAACGTTGCTTGAAATGGCTTAAGCCGTGTTTGGTGACCAGATCTGAATAGCCAGGTACTTCCCAACCTTCCTCTTCCCGATCTCCTTCCCCTCCCTACTACCTTCAGCCTCACAACATACCCAATTTGGGGATGCCATAGTCTCACTGGCTCTAGACGGTTGGGAGCAGTTGAGACTCTTGTGCGGTATTCATGTAAAAAAAAAAAAAAAAAAAAAAAAAAAAGTCGAATGTAGCCCGCGAAAATTCAAAATTCACTTTTTCTTTTGAACAGGCCATGTATATATAAAGAATTGAAAAAATAAATTAATAAAATTATACGTGGTCTTATACAAAGTTATTTTTTGATTTCTTTAAATATGTCAAACCACAAAGTGATTGTTTTCTCCAAAAGAAACATTAAATTAACTAACCATCACGCCGTCTCTCCGCAGGGGTAGCCAGAGAAGACGGACCGCCATATAACTCTGTCTTGGCACACACTCCTTGCTTCGTTCGCATTCATACATCGTCTCATACATTCTCTTCTGCTATTCTGACTCTTCACATGACCCGATTCCAGTATTTAATTTACTTGATCGCGCCATGTCTTTTTCGGGCGTCCTCGACATCTTCTTCCATTCGCTTTTTTCGTCATATATTCTTTTCACACTCCTTTCTTCGTTCATTCGCTCCACATGCCCAAACCAACTAAGCGTCCCTTTCTTGATCCTATTCATTACGCTCACATCAGCCTTGCATTCTTTCCGGATATCCACATTTTTAATACGGTCATACTTGGTTTTACCGCACATACGTCTCAGGGATCTCATTTCCACAGCATTCAGTCTAATTTCATCCTTCCTCTGCCAGTTCCATGCCTCACTGCCATACATCCGGGTTGGTATAATCACTCTATTGTGGACTGCTAGCTTCGCTTCTTTGGACAATTTCTTATTTGCGTCAACAGCGTTCAGTCCTCCATTAATGGAGTTTCCTGCATTCCCCCTTCTTCCAATATCCTTATCAGCCTTTCCGTCTCTCTAGAACATACTTCCTAAATACACAAACTCATCCACTTGCTCCAAGTAGTCATCATTCACAAAAAAAAAAATATATATATATAAACCTCATACAATAAAACATGTTCCGTTTCCAGGGGGTGTTCATGCAGATCGCCAACGAGAAGGACTACGGCCACCTGATCGACACGGAGACGTTCAACACCAACTACACTAACCCGGACCTCTACCAGATCTTCGAGAACAAGTGGGACTGGGAGCAGCGCTACCTGCACCCCGACTACGCAGAAAACTTCAACGTGGCCAACAAGCCTAAACAGGTCAGTATACTTGTAGAGGTACCTTTGCGAAACAGTGTAGTCAGTAATGGTAACTTTATACTGACTCGATAGAAAGAGACAAAGATATGTTAAAGGATGTTGGATAGCCTATTAGTTACCGCCCACATGGAATTCCGACATTTTTAATAAACACATTCAACAAAATAATATCAATACACCATTAAAATGATTTATAAAGTCAAAATATCACACAAACACTAATAACAGAAGGTTTGCCTAAATAATGGCGGAAGCTTTTTGTTGATTTTATGTCTTTATATCATTCAAAATGTGAAAATTATAAAGTTCGGCCAAAAATATTTAAACTAACCAACCGTCACGCCGTTTTCCACAGGGGTAGGCAGAGATGACGGACCGCAATATAACTCTGTCTTGGCACACACTCCTTTGCTTCATTTACATTCATACATCGTCTCATACATACTCTTCACATGACCCGATTCCAGTATAGGTTTTTAGTAAGTGTGTTTAAATCAATTTGTGTGCTTTTTCAGCCGTGTCCCGATGTGTACTGGTTCCCCATGACTACCATCCGCTTCTGCCAGGAGTTCATCGCCACCATGGAGGCCTTCGGGCAGTGGAGCGGCGGCGACAACAAGGTGAGTCTGCATTTACTGACTAGATCTGAACAGCGAGGTAGTTACAGCCAGAATGTTAGTACTCTCAGTGTCTCGCTGGTGAAAGACCACCATTTTTAATCGAAAAGTTGCAAAATGAAAAGAAGAGATTGAATACTCAGGTACTTCCAAACCTTCGTCTTCTCTTTCTCCTTCCCCTCCTCGCTGCCTTCAGTCTCACAACATACCCCAACTGGGGATGCCATAGTCCCACTAGCTCTGGGCAATCGGGATTCCCATAAAAGAAACTTCCTCCCTCATGCACAGCGATGATCGTTTGTCTTCTTTTGTTTGACCACTGCTGTGGCAGAACGGCTAGATATTTGGCTCTGGTCTGGAAAATAAAAGTCGAAAAGTCACTTGAAATGGCTTTAGCTATGTTGAGTGATTTGAAAAATTGAATAGTCATGTACTATTTCAAATTAGTTTTTTAGCCAAAATTTTCTCTTGGAACAAAGTCTAAAAATTTCGGTTTTCAAATTTGCCCATAAAGAGTTATATTAAAGTATCTATTCCCTCTTCAAATTTTCCTACGAAAAAAGCATAAGAGTTGCTTCAAAGTATCTTTTCCCTTCTCAAATTTGCCTACAAAGAAAGCATAAGAGTTACTTCAAAGTGTTTATTCCTTTTTTAAATTTGTATACAAATGAAAGCATAAGAGTTATTTTAAAGCATGTATTCCCTTTTCAAATTTTCCTACAAAAAAAGCTTAAGATTTACTTTAAAGTATCTATTGCCTTTTCAAATTTGCCTATAAAGAAAGCATAAGAGTTACTTTGAACTATGTATTCCCTTTTCAAATTTGCCTATAAAGAAAGCATGAGAGTTACTTCAAAGTATCTACATATTCCCTTTTCAAATTTGCCTATAAAGAAAGCATGAGAGTTACATTAAGTATGTATTCCTTTTTCAAATTTGCCTTTAAAGTAAGCATAAGAGTTACTTTAAAGTATGTATTCCCTTTTCGAATTTGCCTATAAAGTAAACATAAGAGTTACCTCAAAGTATCTATTCCCTTTTCAAATTTGCCTATACAGAAAGCATGAGAGTTACTTCGAAGTATCTACATATTCCCTTTTCAAATTTGCCTATAAAGAAAGCATGAGAGTTACTTCATAGTATCTACATATTCCCTTTTCAAATTTGCCTATAAAGAAAGCATGAGAGTTACTTTAAAGTATTTATTCCTTTTTCAAATTTGCCTTTAAAGTAAGCATAAGAGTTACTTGAAAGTATGTATTCCCTTTTCGAATTTGCCTATAAAGTAAACATAAGAGTTACCTCAAAGTATCTATTCCCTTTTCAAATTTGCCTATAAAGTAAACATAAGAGTTACCTCAAAGTATATATTCCCTTTTCAAATTTGCCTATATAGAAAGCATGAGAGTTACTTCAAAGTATCTACATATTCCCTTTTCAAATTTGCCTATAAAGAAAGCATGAGAGTTACTTCAAAGTATCTACATATTCCCTTTTCAAATTTGCCTATAAAGAAAAAGCATGAGAGTTACTTCAAAGTATCTACATATTCCCTTTTCAAATTTGCCTATAAAGAAAGCATGAGAGTTACTTCAAAGTATCTACATATTCCCTTTTCAAATTTGCCTATAAAGAAAGCATGAGAGTTACTTCAAAGTATCTACATATTCCCTTTTAAAATTTGCCTATAAAGAAAGCATGAGAGTTACTTTAATGTATTTATTTCTTTTTCAAATTTGCCTTTAAAGTAAGCATAAGAGTTACTTTAAAGTATGTATTCCCTTTTCGAATTTGCCTATAAAGTAAACATAAGAGTTACCTCAAAGTATATATTCCCTTTTCAAATTTGCCTATATAGAAAGCATGAGAGTTACTTCAAAGTATCTACATATTCCCTTTTCAAATTTGCCTATAAAGAAAGCATGAGAGTTACTTCAAAGTATCTACATATTCCCTTTTCAAATTTGCCTATAAAGAAAGCATGAGAGTTACTTCAAAGTATCTACATATTCCCTTTTCAAATTTGCCTATAAAGAAAGCATGAGAGTTACTTCAAAGTATCTACATATTCCCTTTTCAAATTTGCCTATAAAGTAAGCATAAGAGTTACTTTATAGAATCTATTTGCTTTTCTAATTTGCCTATAAAAAAAACATTTTCCAAAATGTTTCTCGTTTCAAATGGACTCTAATACAGGAGCCCCTAAATAATAATAATTAATCAATAAATAATTAATCCTTTTTAGGATGAGCGACTCGAAGGAGGTTACGAAGCCGTCCCGACCCGCGACATTCACATGAACCAAGTGGACTTTGAGAGGCATTGGCTCTTTATCCTCCAGCAGTACGTCACGCCCCTCCAGGAGATGGTGTTCACAGGCTATTTCCATGATGTAAGCCGACACTATTTATTTATTAAGAATGAGCCACTTACATGAAGAATAATTTTTTTTCGGTTTGAAAAAAATATTTAAGAGATTAAATATATTTTAAAACCTTTTAATGGAATTTTAAAACTGAATCAATTTTTGATAAAACAGCATTTTAATACCGGCAAAATTAAACCTTTCTTCGTTATATAATTTTCTTTTCATTTTTGTTCAAAATCCTTGGTCAAGTGATGTCAACATGACAGCAATGTACCATTTGTATGCTGAAATCATTATTATTAACGCCTCATGCATTTATAATATTAATTTCATCGTTATTTCAGCCTCCCCGGTCTTTGATGAACTTCATCGTGCGATACAGGCCCGATGAACAGCCGTCGTTGAGGCCACATCACGATAGCTCTACCTACACCATCAACCTGGCCCTCAATACACCGGGTAAATATACTCACTTCATCGTTTCGATGCTACTGCCCAGGCTTCATCACTTTGACTGTATCCAGAGATAATTTATTTGGTTATATAAACTGTCTTTGGTACGTCAATCTGATAAATACTGTCTAGAATTCATCACTTTGAAATTTACTGATATTTATTTATTTTTTAATGTACCCTGATTTCTGACTATGGTTCATCACTTTTTCTATTTCCGGACTTCATTAATGAGATTATTACAACTGACTTCGGCACATCAATTTCATAATCCTGTCTACATTTCATCGTTTTGGTACAAACTGTCTAGCCTTCATCACTTTGTCAGTTTATAGATTTTACTAATTTAATTATTACAACTGACTTCAGTACATAAATTTTATAATCCTGTCTAAATTTCATCATTTTGATGCAAACTGTCTAGCGTTCATCACTTTGTCAGTTTAAAGATTTCACTAATTTGATTATTACAACTGACTTCGGTACATAAATTTTATAATAATGTCTTCATTTCATCGTTTTGATACAAACTGTCTAGCCTTCATCACTTTGTCAGTTTATAGACTTCGCTAATTTGATTATTACAACTGACTTTGGTACATGAATTTGATAATCCTGTCTACATTTCATCGCTTTGCCATTGTTTTGATTAAAAACGCCGTCTTGAGTTCATCGTTTTGACAAAAAAAATTACAATCAGACCTCACCTTTGCGTTTATTTCCGACATGCGGACGTCTCCGAACACGCCAGGTAATTAAACCAATTTCATCACTTGACGCACATTTTACAGACTTTATCACATTAATATATCTAACCTTACTATCCACTGAAAAAATAATCTCTACAAGTGTGATGCGTACCGATTTGAAAGAAAAATAGGCCAATGAAGTTGATTATCTGTTCAAGAAAGAATTTCGACATTCAAACATTTTTGATCAATTTCTCGAAGTAAGGAAAATTTAACCTTACTTGCACGTCCACAGCACACTTCTCTCGGTTATTTCTTCAGTGCCAATAACTCCTAATACAAGGTGTCTTCAATTTGTATATACATGTTATATATTATTGGTTAGATGTGTTCATTGTGTATTGGAATTATAAAGTGAAGATATTTCAAAGATCTACATACTTATATGTGCAGATGGTCACAACGGAAACGATAGAACGATTCAATTAGTGGTGGATACTCTCAGTGACAGACCACCATTCAGAACCGAAACACTGTTTTTAAGTTATCACACAGGGGCAAAATTATTTTCTCAAGGGGCAAAGTTATCCTTTCAAGGGGCAAAGTTATCCTTTCAAGAGGAACAGTTATTCTTTTAGTGGGAAAAGCTATTCTTTCAAGGGGAAAAGTTATCCTTTCAATGGGAAAAGTTATCCTTTCAAGGGGAAAAGTTATCCATTCAAGGGGAACAGTTATCCTTTTAGTGGGAAAAGCTATTCTTTCAAGGGGCAAAGTTATCATTTCAAGGGGCAAAGTTATTTTATCAAGGGGCAAAGTTATCATTTCAAGGGGCAAAGTTATTTTATCAAGGGGCAAAGTTATTTTATCAAGGGGAACAGTTATCCTTTTAATTGGAAAAGCTATCCAGATCTTGGGACGTGTTACCGCTCTCGGTGCAAAGTGGGGCGCTGTACTGTATAATACGATGTGATGAAATAACCGCCCTGGTCCTTCTAGATCTGGACTATAAGGGTGGCGGGTGTCGCTTCATCCGGTACAACTGCACCGTCACCAGCAAGCGGCCCGGCTGGCTGCTCATGCACCCCGGCCGCCTCACGCACTACCACGAGGGGCTCCTCGTCACCGAGGGCACTCGCTACATCATGATCTCCTTCATCGACCCGTAGACTGCTCACCTTCTTCCCTCATCGTGCTTCCCTTCCCGCACTGCTTAACCATTCCTTCATCGTCCCATAGACTACATTACGATTTCCTTCATCGTCCCAGAAACTACATTACGATTTCATTCATCGTCCCGTAAACTAATGTCATTAAGATTTTCTTGATCGACCCGTAAACTACATTACGATTTCCTTCATCGACCAGTAAACTACACTACGATTTCCTTCATCTTCCCGTAAACTACATTACGATTTCCTTCGTCGACTCATAAACTACATTTAGATCTTTTCATATTTTGATCTAAAAAATATTCCACTCCATCCTAGTTGGACGTATTCATTATTTTTTTCATTTGATGAAGGAATGTAATGCTGTAAAATAATGTTACGCCGTGTAAAAGATTGTAACATTGTAGTAAATCATCGTTGCAGTGTCGTAAACCATTTTAAAGTGTAATTCATCAATTTCACAGTGTGATGAAGTAACGCTTCGCTGTAAAACAAATGTTACGTAAATTTTTGTAATGCATTTATCTAGCAGTGTGATAAAGTGATTTTACACTGTAATTCATAAATTATACAGTGCGCTGAAGTTACGAATGAATGTTACGCCTTGTAAAATAATGCGACAGTGTTGTGCATCAATGTCACAGTGTGAAAGGGTAATTTGACAGTGTAGTACTTACATTTTACAGTGTGATCAAGCGTTGTTACTCTGTAAAATGAATGTCACACTTTTGTACAAGAATGTTACGATGTAATAAACATTGTAACTTTCAATAACGGTGTAGCGATTAGGTTAATTCATTAATTAATACTCATATATTTTTTATTTTCATTGTTATATTTTTAGAAGGTTTTGGAATGCGAGTTATTCGTTAATTAGCCAAAAAATTGTTTTCCAAAAAAAAATATTTGTTGACATCGACAGGATGCGTAGGTTGTGCAATCAGAGTTGACCCAAACGACACAAACTTTTAATTGTGTGTACCGGTGCATATATATTCACTGCCTACAGTGATTTGTTTGCCAAACGCAACTGTGAAACAGCCTTTTGTCGGCTTTTTGAGAAAGGGACAACAAATGTACACTCTGATCGATTTGAATAATCGAAAAGTTTTTACTAATAACAAGTTTGAAACGTGCTGTATGCAAGCAATGCATCTGTGCGAGTTCTGTGTTCGACTCAAATCTGGTTGCGATGCCTATAAAAAAATTGATGCGATGAAAAAGTGACCGAAAACCGTTACCATGGTAACTACATAATATTATGTAATGCACTCCTAATAATATTAATATTTGTATAGCACCGTTTTTGGGAAAAATCACCCCAAGGCCGCTGGAATAATTTATCAAAAATTTTCATATATGAAATTATTTAGTCTAAAAAAGCCATAAACCCTATGTTTTATAGTAGAGACCTTTAATTCATTTGTGCATAGGGGCAATATTAGCGAATCACAGTTTGGCGCAGCAGACGCTCCCAATACTCAGATTGCCCGGAGCCACTAAAGTGGCTTGTGTATTTATCATGTATTGTAATTTCTTTACTCTACCATACGATCTATGTCTATAGTTAGCGGGGGATTTGCTGTTAGCAGAAATGTTCGATATTACTTTCCCGGTTACTTTGTCCTAATGACTTGGTCATTAAAATTTGTAACCTTTTCTGAGAAACCGTTTATTTTTGGAACCAGTTCTTTTTGGAACCAGTTCTTTTTGGAACTAGTTCTTTTTGGAACCAGTTATTTGTTGAACCAGTTATTTGTGGAACCAGTTCTTTTTGGAACCAGTTTTTTTTTTATGTTGTAAAAATGTAATTGTCAGTTAATTAGAGACACAGAAAGTTGGTTGACGATCCCCCCCTCCCATATATAAAATGAAAATATTTGGAGAGGAACTGGTGTTATTCCATTTCCAGTTCTTTTTTCGCAGAATATCGCCAGCTAATAATATTCAGAGGAACCGGTTCTTTTTTTGCAGAAAAATATAACTTAATAATACTTGGCTAATGTACATAGCGCATTTTTTGTGAGATATCACCCCAAAGACGTCGACTTCTTGCCGATGAATCTCTCTTCGTTCTCTTTGGAACCGGTTCCAAAAGTAGCTGCGTAAATAACTGGTTCCTCTCCGGAACTGCGGTGACACCCCGTTTCAGATGTAATCCTCATTGTTTGTATGTGGACAGTGATTGAATGAGCGGCCACGAGAATGTTTAGTTATTATCTTTGTTCCTACTGCCATTTTTTTACTGATCTAGAAAATGTTTCGATATAATAAAGAAAACCATTATTTTTAAATTGTCCCTTTTGTCTTATTTATGTGACTACCGCACAACTGCTCCCGACCGTCTGGAGCCAGGGGGACTATGGCATCCCCAATTGCGTTCTGCTTGGGGGTAAAGGCAGTGGGGAGGGGAAAAACTACAACACCAAACACGACGATTGCGTTGCTGAGATCATTTTCCACTCTGAACAAAGTTATGAGAAATGTAATTTAATCCGATTTTAAAGATAATTATTGTTGCCTTTTGACTCCTAGGCCCCAGAGAGGGTGAATTTGATTATCGGCTGGAGAGAGAATTTCTACATTTCAAAATGTTTGATCGATTCCATCCAAAGTAAGATAAAATAGAACAGGAGCCGGTCGAACTACGACACCCCCGATTCGGGGTATGTTGTGAGGCCGAAAGGGTGGAGAAGAGGAAGGTTGAGAACCAAAGTTTGCACATTTGTAACACGGGGATCTCATTTCTACGGCATTCGGTCTACTTTCATGCTTCCTCTGTCAGTTCCACGATTCACTGCCACACGTCAGGGTTGGTATCAGCACTCCGTTGTAGACTGCTATCCACACAGGGATCTCATTTCTACAGCATTCAGTCTACTTTCATCCTTCCTCTGTCAGTTCCACGCCTCACTGCCACACGTCAGGGTTGGTATTAGCACTCCATTGTGGACTGTTATCCACACAGGGATCTCATATCTACAGCATTCGGTCTACTTTCATCCTTTCTCTGCCAGTTCCACGCCTCACTGCCACACGTCAGGGTTGGTATCAGAACTCCACTGTAGACTGTTGGCCAAGCTTATTCTATTTAATTTTATTTACATTGTTTTAATTAATTTGATGGATGTTGTGTTCCAGGGGTGGATTACAAGGGAGGGGGGTGCAACTTCATTCGCTACAACTGCGCGGTCACCACGACGCGCCCCGGCTGGCTCCTGATGCACCCCGGCCGCCTCACGCACTACCACGAGGGCCTCCTGGTCACGGAGGGGACACGCTACATCATGGTCTCGTTCGTGGACCCTTAAACGATTAAACTATCGCCAATACGTTGCCACCACTGGAGAGATGAACCGATCATGTGGACAATGACGTTACATATATATATATAGACAAGTTGTAGCGCTCTCAAAGTGGCAAGCAATAATCACGCTAGTTGGTGTGATCGGTGTTTAAGCCGATTCAGTACTAAGCAATCGCGCGTCGATCGAGGTCGTTTCAAGCAAGTATGGAACGCGGTCCGAACTTCGGATCTGTTTCGTTCACACACATATATTCTATGAATGTCTATCTTTGTCATAGATGACCGATATTTGAATGATGAATTTACTGGTAAGTGTGTGTTTTGCTTGCCACATTTTGTGTTAATATTCTAAGGCTATAACGTGTCTATATATGTAACGTCATTGTATGTGGACAGATAACCGACAATGTGCGTTACGGGCATTCGTCAACATCAAAGGAAAAAAGTTTTTATCAACACCATCGGCGATTAGTCGACACTCGCTAGCGCGCTCGCGAATCGCCCGTAGCGTACAGTTGACATCGACTAAAGTACGGTTAGTTTATCGAGTCCGTTCGCTCCCTTTATAAAGTTGTCTACGAATTTCGCCCGGAAATCAATATCAATGGCCGCCTTTCAATGAACGCAGACAGATTTGAAGTCGAGGAAAGTTTGGATGACAATAATAAATAAAATCAGTTCTACAAAACGCGCTCCTTTGGATTTGACGTTTCAAAACGTCCAATTCCCCATTTACAAAATATAGCCACGTTACCATCGTGGGGCGATTTTTAACCAATATTGAAAAATCAACATCCACGGCTTACTTTGTTGTATGCATTCTGCTCAGTTGTCGGTGTGACCGCGCTAGGCCCTGGCCCCCTCTCCTGTCGGAGGTTGGCTGTCATCAGGGCAATCTTCGTCCTTCAGACTGCGGTCCAGAACACACGGAGCCAGTGAAAATTCCCTCGTCAAACTGATCAAACTTTTCAAAGTCTTTCTGGGAGCGGATGTTCAATTTCACAAGCGCGTCTGGGACCTAGGAGTCGAAAGATCGACTTTTTTTTAAACCGGTGCAGTTTTCACTTCTAGGGATTATCTCTTCGGCGGTGGCCACCATAAGAAAGGGGGTAACGTGAGGTGACCTTTCTTAAATTTGACTGATTTTTGAATTTTCGACTTTGGAACGGCCGGCGATTCTCGGCCCGTATCAGCGTTGAATCAAATGTTGATCAGCCGTCGAGCGCAACAGCGTGATTCTTGAAACCCCGACAAAAGATAACCTACAAACATTCACTGCCTTAATATTGTAAGAATAATTGTGGTTTTACAAACCTCGTGTCCAAAATTATTTTTTTTTTAAACATATCAGAGACTTAAAGACTATTCTATTTTTAAATAATTAAAATAAAAACATTAAAATTTATCATTGTTATTATTTAATTAATTATTTATACCCTTAGAGTTGGTAGAGTAATATCTATCCAAGGCAGTGAAGTCAGTTTTTGATGATTTTAACCTGACTCGGCGCACCTGGGCGTGGCTAAGCCTAAGGCTAGGGTATTTATACATCCATTCATAGCACATATCGACATAATGTATTTGTTTATTCGTTTAGTCACTTTTTCACAGTATTTTTATCAACAAAAATATAGCATATAACCTAAAAAACCGTTTAGTTGTGTCAAGTTTAGTGGCATAATAAAAAATGTGGGCGGAGTCCCGCGGTGACCCAGGAGCCCAAGATCATTGCGACAGTATATAGAAGCGGTCTATGAAATTTGTTGTCTCTTTCTCTCTCATGGTGTACTACGTAAAAACCCGGAGAAAGTGATTTATCGCAAGTTTGTGTAAGTTGGGTAAAAATAATTAGCTCTCCCTCCATATATTGTTACCTCAAGTTTATACCGCACTAGAATTCCGATTGCCCGGAGCTAGTAGAACAAGAACATCGAGAGGAGAGTGAGAAGGGGATGGTTGGGAAGTACCTGGATATTCAGATCCGGTCACTAAACACCGAAAGTATCTACCACTTGGAGTGTTCCGTAAATATACTTTACATTAATCACGTAAAATTACACGAAATTCATTTGAAACCAGCGATCTCCGCACGCAGAGCCAAGGACTATGGCCGCTCGACCGTGGAGGTCGTCATATAATACATTAAAATGCAGAGTTAAAAATCCAGTTTTTTGATTTTTACTAATTAGCACATAACAGTCACAAACATGATAAAATACGTATTATTTCTAATACCTATCGGAGGCTGGATATCATCAGGGAAGCCTACAGCCTTGGAGTAAAAATTTATGGAGAGGGAGCTAATTATTTTTACCCAACCTATACAAACTTGCGATAAATCACTTTCTCCGGCTTTTTACGTCGTAAACCATGAGAGAGAAAAAGACAACAAAAATAACACACCGCTTTTATGTACTGTAAGGATGATCTTGGTCTCCAGGGACTCCGCCCACATTTTTTAAGCTGGACACAACTAGACAGTTTATTAGGTTACGTGCTATATTTTTGTTGATAACAATACTGTAAAAAAGTGGTTGTAAGAATAAACAAAAACATTATGTCGACATGTGCTATGAATGGATGTATAAATACCCTAGACCTAGTCCGGCAAAAATCATCAAAAACTGACTACACTGCCTTAGATGGGTACCACTCTATCTACTCTAAGCCAACAGCCTTGAGTAAAATGCAGTATTTACAAATGTACGCTGCTTGCTTGCATACAACATGTTTCAAACTTATTTTCCGACTTCGTAAAAAGAAATCTTGCATAATTAAAAAAAAAAACACAATATCGTGAAAGAAAAAGCCTTTGGGACTTTTTTTTCAAATTTTGAAAATATTCAAAATCTTGCTGTCCCTCTTTCGCTAGAAAGAATAAGTGAGCGAATGCAAGACAAAAGGCTGTTTCTCGAGGACATCACTGTAGTAAGTATACACTATGCACCAATACACACAACCCTGCTTACTAAATTCCAAGATCTGGAGTAAAGGTCACCTCACATCTTAATGTACCATAATTTGTTCCAAAATCGATGTTATAGCAATAATATACAAGAGAGAGCGCTGCTGTAGTCAGTTTTTATGAGGCATGCCGGACTCGGCTAGACTTGGGCGTGGCTAGGACTAGGGCTAGGGTATTTATACATCCATTCAAAGCACATGTCGACATAATATTTTTGTTTATTCGTATTACCACTTTTTCACAGTATTGTTATTAATGAAAATATAGCATGTAACCTAATAAACCGTCGAGTTTTGTTAATTTATTTCGCGTATCAAAACGTGTGGGCGGAGTCAACGGAGACGCGGGACACGAAGAACACTCTAACAATACTTTAAAGCGGTGTGATAATTTGGGAGATTTCGCTGTCTCTTTCTTTCTCATGGTGTACGACGTAAAAACCCGGAGAAAGTGATTTATCTCAAATTTGTATAGGTTGTAAATGTAAGATATTTTGTAAATTTCATATATTGTTACTGCAAGGTTCAACTGAATCTCTATTGTGAACTGAGAGCCTCTAGAAACGATCTTCAAAATCAAATATTAAATATGTGTTTTCGTAAAAAGCAATCACTTTGTGGTTTGACATATTTAAAGAAATGAAAAAATAACTTTGTAGAAGAATAATGTTTAGTTTAATTTTGAACCCTGATGATGCGTAGGCTAAGCGAAACCGGTCGGTCATAAAAAATAAAATAATATCCGTGGTCTCATGCAAATATATTTTTTAATTTCTTTTAATAAATATATATTTTGCCAGTCAATGTTAAGTCAGTAAGTTTGGCGAGTCAAAGAGAGTATTATTTGTTAACGCGTTTACGAACACGACCCATGTGAGTCAAAATGTGGGCTTTTAAATTCGACTTTTGTGAACATGTATAGCTGCAGTCGGGACACGAGAATGGTTTTTCTCCGGAGTGTGTGAGCATGTGCCTTTTTAATGTTTGCTTCTGCGAACTTATATAGCTGCATTGGGAACATGAAAAGGGTTTTTCCTTGGTGTGTGTGAGAAGGTGGGCTTTCAAAGTCGACTTCATAGAACTTGAGTAAGTGCAGTTGGGACATGAGAATGGTTTTTCTTTTGTGTGAGTCAGAACATGAGCATTAAAGGTTGATCTTAATGAAGAAGTATAAGAGCAGTCAGGACACGAAAATGGTTTTTCCATTGTGTGAGTGAACATGTGCCTTTTCAATGTTGTGTTTCGTGAACTTGAATAGCTGCACTCGGAACATGAAAATGGTTTTTCTCCAGTGTGCGTCAGAATGTGCTGTTTTAAGGCGGTCTTGAGTGTACATGAGAATTTGCATTCAGTGCACGAGAACGGCCTTTTTCTAGTTTGAGTCAACGTGTTCCGGCTTTTGACTGTTGACTCATTTAGAGTAGATTTTTCCTTCTCAGCAGTGGGGGAATTAGAGACACTACTTTGGGTGCTGGATTTATGCTGAGTATTTTCGTAGAGATGTTCATTTCGTTTGTTTGCATCAATCATTTTATGTTTTGTTCCTGTAATTAGAAAAATAACTCTGATGTAAATGTCATCGGGTAACGTAGGAAACATAACCCTACTAATAGAGTAACAAGTCAAAAACGTCTACATTTGAGTTGCGGGTAATCTAACTTTGTCAAACAAATTAGCAGTTGATAGTTGACACATAAGAAATCATTAACAAATAATTTATTTCATGTTTACAAAATTAAATTAACTTATCAAATCTTTACTTTTCATTGTGATTGTTCGTTGTTCAATGAATATCAAATACAAAAAGATACAATATAAAAATATTTGGTTGCGACCGAGACTTGAACCTATACTCCATCTAGCAGAACCGTTCTACCGACTAACCTACTTCAACCAATTCGTTATTAGTCATGGAAGATCTTTGACTTTTTGCAAAATCTAGAATGTAATCAATTAAAAAATAACTTCACGCAACGGCACCACAGTCGAGTGGTAAGACGCTCGACTACAAATTCAAAGGTCGCGGGTTCAAATCCAGAGTGCGCAAATAACTTTCATTCAATCAATATGTGTCATAACACATTCAATTCATATAAAATAATACGCGGCACGTTCCAGAGTGGTAGATACTCAAGTATAGCCCTGGCGAAAGACCACCATTCGGAATTGAAACGTTGCTTGAAATGGCTCTGGCCGTGTTTGGTGACAAGATTTGAATGGCCAGGTACTTCCCAACCTTTCTCTTCCCATCTCCTTCCTATCCCTACTACCTTCAACCTCACCACATACCCCGATGTGGGGATGCTATAGTCTTACTGGCTCTAGACGGTTGGGAGCAGTTAAGACTCTTGTGCGGTATTCACTATAAAAAGAAAAATAATAGTAAAAAGGTGACTAGATCTGAATACCCAGGTTCTTCCCAACCTTCCTCTTCCCCATCTCCTTTCCCTCCCCACTACCTAGACTCACAACATACTGCAATTGGGGATTCCATAGTCTCACTAGCTCTAGACGGCTGGGAGCAGTTAGGACTCTTATGCGGTAAAAAATCGGTTCATTGCGATATTAACTATTGAAAAACTATAAACACAATAATTTAATCTTAAAGTAATTCGCGTAAATATATTCGGGAGACATTGTTTTACCTGCAGCGGCTTTGCTTTTAGTATATTGCTCCAAACATTCATTCTTTATATCCGGGTGGTCTATATCTATCTCCGTGCGGAGCATCTCCCTTTCGCCTTCTCCGTGTGCCCCCGGCTCTGACTTGACGGTGGGAACATCTGTGTTGGGCTCCATGGCACCCCGCTAAGATTCAGCCCTTCCCTCAGGATGTGTGTTGAATTCCAACTGGCAATAAACACTTTTCGAGACAGTGAAATAAGCTGACTATGCATTGCAGAGAATATGCTGTGTAAACTTAATGACAAATGTCACATCATTGGTAGAGATGGACGATATTCCTGTCACGGTTAAAAGGAGCCGGTTCCAAGTCGACCACTGGAACCGTACGTAATATTTTTCTGAGGAATCGGTTCCTTTTTTTGGCAAATAAAAATAGATATCATTTGCCCGAGGAACATATTTGAATCTCAGGGACCAGGAGCACATAAACCAAAGAAGATTAATTGATTGGTGCTGTCTACTCAACAATAGATGGCGTTACATGTACATAAATACTATATAATTAATTTATCACATTTGAATCTCACGGACCAGGAGCACATACATTAAAAAAGCAAGTAACATTTGTTAAAAAATTATCGATGGATTAGTTTGGTCTACTCAAACATAGATGTCGTTACATGTTAATATAAAGACTAAAAAATAATTTATCACATTTGAATCTCACGTACCAGGAGCACATAAACCAAAGAAGATTAATGAATTGGTTTGGTCTTCTCAACAATAGATGTCGTTACATGTATTTAAAGGGTATAAAATTAATAAATCACTTTTGAATCTCACGGACCAGGAGCACATACATTGAAAAGGTAAGTAACATTTGTTAAAAAAAAATCATCAATGAATTAGTTTGGTCTACTCAACTATGGATGTCATTACATGTAAATATAAACACTATAAAATTAATTTATCACATTTGAATCTCACGGACCAGGAGTACATACATCGAAGAAGCAAGTGACATTTGTTAAAAAAATCATCAACAAATTTGTTTTGTCTTATGTCGTTGCATGTAAATAAAAAATACTTTAAATGCTTGATTCGCATTTGAATCTCGGGGACCAGGAGTACATCAATTTGAAGATTATTTCAATTCTATTTCAGATTTGTACGTTTTGAAAGTTTATTGAATGTGTAAAAATTAAATTAAAAAGCATGACAATAGTTAAACTTTAAACAAAAGATGTTTCAAACATTTAAATTGCGATATTTGAAAGCTGTGGTGACTATTGTCTTGAAAGGCCTGGTATTAAATATCCAATTTGTTTTTGCAAAATATTAGATTCTAAGTGCTATAATATTTTTTTACCGTTACCACTTTTAATAGTAACCTCCATTAACCACCGATTCTTAGCCCGCTTCAGCATTTGATTAAATTATGATCAGGTGTCAAGCATAACAACATGTAATCACGAAGGCCTTCAGAGTGGTAGATACTCTAAGTATCGCCCTGGTGATAGACGATCATTCAGAATCGAAACGTTGCTTTAAATGGCTTCAGCCGTAAATTTCCAAAGTTATGCTTTACGAGAATATTTTTTAAATACATTTAAAGATGAAAAAACCCAATTTTGTAATCAGTTTATATTCCCGGTAGAGTAAAAAAAATGTATTCGCTGCATTTCAAGGTTTTTACATTTCTATTTATAATTTTATCTTAATACTAATTACCCCATTTTTTATACTACAACCTTGGAGTAACAATGTATAGAGAGAAAGCTAATTATTTTTACCCAACCTATACAAACTTGCGATAAATCACTTTCTCCGGGTTTTTACGTCGTACGCCATGAGAGAGAAAGAGACAACAAAAATAACACACCGCTTTTAAGTATTGTAATGATGATCTTGGTCTCCCGCGTCTCCGGGGACTCTGCCCACACGTTTTATTTTGTGACTAAACTGGACACAACTAAACGGTTTTTTAGGTTAAATGCCAAATTTTTGTTGATAACAATACTGTGAAAAAGTGGTTTTGCGAATAAACAAAAACAATATGTCGACATGTGCTATGAATGGATGTATAGGGTCCGCCAAATACCTTTTTTTTTTTCAACTAGTGCTTATTTCGTGAATGGTAACACTTAGCTCATGTCTGATTTGACAGATAATTAGTTTTATCCTTCCGCTGAGCGAATATGGTTGTGTATACGCTTGAACAACGCTGGGAAATATTGCGACATTACTTTGAAAATCATGGTAATGTTTTGGCCGATTTTGCCAAAAAAATCATCTTTTCGGATGAAGCTCATTTTGATCTTGGCGGGTATGTAAACAAGCAAAATTGTCGTATTTGGGGCACAGAAAACCCGCACGCATACATTGAAAAGCCGGTACACCCAAAACGAGTCACTGTTTGGTGCGGATTTTGGTCCAGAGGCATAATTGGGCCATTTTTCTTTGAAAATGAGCAAGGAGTGGCCGTTACAGTCAATGGCGATCCGTGTTGCCATGTTGAACGAATTTTTGTTCACAAAAATTGAAGAGGAGGATATTGGCAACATTTGGTTTCAACAGGACGGCGCTACGTGCCACACAGCCGAAGCTACACTCGATGTTTTGCGCCCTTTTTTCACAAAAAAAAAGTTATTTGGCGGACCCTATATAAACACCCTAGCCTTAGTCTTAGCCACGCCCAGGTCTGCCGAGTCCGGCAAAAATCATCAAAAACTGACTACACTGCCTTGGATAGGTACCACTCTATGTACTCAAAGTTATTAATCATTTTTTTATACTTGCAACACCGAGTACAATGTGACAGCTCTGAGCAGAGTGACGCATCGTATCAACTATCAACCTTCTTCTGAAGAGGATCTAAACATTTCCATTGAGGTATGAACCTTCAAACTGTCTTTTTATATTTATTCAATATATGAACTCGGTTCATGACATCCATTACCTCATTGGGAATCTTTTGGTGTGGTGCAAACATTATCGTCCTGATTTCGTATGGAATCTGACAGGAGTGCTGCTAATATAGACATAAAATACAAGACACGTCATATTCATACAAATTGAACGATAAATTTGGCAAGGTCTGATATCTCATGACGCATGAAAAGGATAGCCATACCAAGCAGAATATGTGCGCATGAATGAAATAGCTATATGAACGTTCCGCGTTACATTCTCCGCGTTACAAGCCCTCTCTTCCCTAACGAACGAAGTAGCATGCGACGTACTCCTGTACTGTCGCTAGGTTATCTTCCACACACTTATGTATTTCTGCATTCGCTATCTCACTTATACCATTTGGAATGTGAATAATTGTATTAATTGAAATAATAAGTGATTTGTGTGTACTTCGCATGAAAAGAAACTCCATGAGATGTGTTTTTTGTTCCCGAATGATTTTTGCACTTGTCAAAAGCACAGGAAGGCGTTTTATCTCAGAAAAGAGCTTACAGCGATGCGCTTGTGGCAGCTGGTGACAGCTTGTTTGTCAAACGAATGTTTGTGCGAGACTAAACGTAGTAAATCTCAGGTATGCCACGTTGGCTTAGTTTAGTGCAGTCACGCGCGTTGTCTCATTAACGTATCTACATTATTTAATTCATCTAAGCATCTCACTTGACGATTCTTTGTCAATTTACTGTTATTTGTTTTAGGTAGCATTTGCTGTAAGCTGTCATCCATTACAAAGTCGGTGAAAAAGACAAAACATCTCATCGTAACCTTCAGCCTAAAGTTGTAGCATGGACTTGCCTAGCACGGAGAGTATTACCATCAAGAGGGAACCGGGGAGTCGAGAAGGAGACGAGGGGGAAGTTTCATACACAGAGATACATATAGAACCCCAGGATGTAAAGAAAGAATGTTCGGATTACAGCGATCGGATGTCAGGTGAGAGGAAAAAGCCACCTATGGGTTTTCATTTTTCAATTTACATGAATACCGCACAAGAGTCTCAACTGCTCCTGACCGTCTAGAGCCAGTGAGACTATGGCGTCCCCAATCGGGGTAGTTGTTAGGTTGAAGGTAGTGGGGAAGGGAAGGAGATGAGAAAGAGGAAGGTTGGAAAGTGCCTGGCTATTCAGACCTGGTCACCAAACACGGCTAAGGCCATTTCAAGCAACGTTTCGATTCTGAATGGTGCTCATTCACCAGGGTGATACCTAGCGTATCTACCACTCTGGAACGTGCTGTAAACATAATTTATATTATTTTATATGAATTAAATGTGTCATGACACATATTGATTAAATAAAAGTTATTTGCGAACGCTGGATTTGAACACGCGACCTTTTAATTCGCAGTCGAGCATCTTACCACTCGACCATGCAGGCCGTCATAATTTTTCGGAATTATCATTCCCAGGTACTTCCCAACCTTACTCTTCCCCTT
The DNA here is from genome assembly GCA_022651775.1 of Drusus annulatus. Classification (NCBI taxonomy): domain Eukaryota; kingdom Metazoa; phylum Arthropoda; class Insecta; order Trichoptera; family Limnephilidae; genus Drusus; species Drusus annulatus. The sequence continues at coordinate 85,249 of JAGWCC010000808.1, forward strand.
CTCCTTCCCCTCCTCACTATCTTCTGCCTCACAACATACCTCAATTGGGGACGCCATAGCTCCACTGGCTCTAGACGGTTTGGATCAGATGGGACTCGGGTGAAAAAAATCCCATTTATTTGATTTTATTTATCCTTTAACGTCCAGAGAAATTAAAATATTGTATATTTTTGACATAATGAATTATTTTTAATATATTTTTTTTATATATAGTCGCTGGAAAGGCAAAATAGCTTAAGCGACACTTTGGTAAAAAAAAAAGTCAAATATGCAGTTTTGATCAGTTTTTTTCCGCGTCGAATTCTCTGACTCTCGTTTGATTCTCAAGACTTTTGTGGCCCTTCAGACATCTAAAATATATTTACCGTTTGAGAGAAGGCTGGACTCGAGCGACACAAGTTCGGGCTTTTTAAAGCTTTTTATCGCTTCAGGTAACTCAGTGAGAGCATTAAGTACCTGAGTTAACTTTTTTTTTTCAAAATCCGACCAGGTACTGAAGACTTATGAGTTTTATAAAAAAATTATATTAAAAAAACCTAAAAGTGCTCTGATGTAAACTTACCGAGATGGCGCTTCAGCCCTTTTGCCTTTCCAGCGACGATATATTCTCGGTATCTTTGACACAAAATGAATTATTTTGAACATGAATTAAAAAAATATATTTATATTACACAATAGATAAAAATAGAAGAAAAATTGACAAAAATATAGTTAGACACACAGAAGATTGTAAGATAAGCTGGGAATAAATGTTTTGTATGATCCACAAAATTCACCTAATGAGCATGTCAATATCACCTAAGTATTGGTTCCCCATATTGTGAAACCGTTGACTTGGGGCACAAGTATTGTATTGCATTTCAATGGTAGCAAGTTTAAACACTCAAATATCGATTAATATCATAATAGTTACCTATTTTTTTCTCTTATTTTAACAGATCCCATTCAAGAAAAGGAAAATGCTGAGATTAAATCATATCCTACCACTCAAAAAGATGCTGTTATAAAGGGGAAGATTTCGAACGTACTCTTCTGTTCAGAATGCCAGTATTCTTGTGCGTATAGATATATTTTAACGCGGCACATGGTGACACACTCTGAAGAGAAACCTTTTTCGTGTTCCGAGTGCAGTTATTCATGTGCTCGTAAACTGGATCTAAAGAGACACATGTTTAAACATTCTGGGGAGAAGCCATTCTCGTGTTCCGAATGTAAATATGCATGTGCTCGCAAACTGGATTTAAAGAGACACATGCTTACCCATTCTGGAGAAAAGCCATTCTCATGTCCCGAATGCACACATTTTTGTGCTAATAAACAACATTTAAATATCCACATGTTGACGCACTCCGGAGAAAAACCATTTTCGTGTACCGAATGTGTTTATTCTTGTGTTCGTAAACAAGATTTAAAAAACCATGTGCTGAAGCACTCCGGAGAAAAACCATTCTCATGTCCCGACTGCAGCTATTCGTGTTCTTCGAATTCAAATTTAAATAGACACATGCTCACACACTCTGAAGTAAAACCGTTCTCGTGTCCCGAATGCATTTATTCGTGTTCCCAAAAACCATATTTAAAGATTCACATGCTAACGCACTCTGACAAGAAACCTTTCATTTGCTCTAAATGTCCGTATTCAAGTTTTAAAAAATCACTTTTAAAGATTCACATGCTAACGCATTCTGGCGAGAAACCTTTCACTTGTCCTGACTGTAACTATTCTTGTTCTCAAAAATCACATTTGAAGGTTCACATGCTTACGCACTCTGGTCAGAAACCTTTTACTTGTTCAGAATGTGACTATGCATGTTCTCGTAAACAGATTTTAAAGAGACACATGCTTACGCACTCTGGAGAAAAGCCATTCTTGTGTTCCGAATCTAAATATGCAAGTGTTGAAAATCATAATTTAAAAACGCATATTTCGACGCACTCAGAAGAAAAACCACATTTATGTCCCGAATGCATGTATGTATGTGTTTGTGAGCAGGATTTAAAAACCCATATGCTGAAACACTCTGAAGAAAAACCATTTTCATGTCCCGGCTATAGTTATACAAGTTCTTTTAAATCGAATTTAAATATACATGTACCTGCGCACTCTGAAGAAAAACCATTCCTATGTTCCAAATGTATTTATTCGTGTTCTGAAAAATCTAATTTAGAGATTCACGTGCTTACGCACTCTGACAAGAAACCTTATCCATTTTTTGAACCTAATAATTCATGTGCAACTAAGTGAAAAAAATAATGCTTGCAGAACAAATTTATCCGTTTATAGAAAAAGAGTTGCGCTAATGTATTTGTGATGAATTTTGACAAGACATTTTTTTTCATGTAGCATAATATGCATTAATTTTTATTTTTAAGTTATAAAATTATTAAAAATTATAAATACAGTGGAAATATACTAAACAAAACACAAACTTGGTCAATTTCTTGAAATCAAATGAATGAAGTGAATGTTACTCTTCCGAGAAAAATTAATGCGGTAATTATACAATATTTGACGGCCTGCGTCGTCTAGTGGTAAGACGCTCAACTACGAATCCAGAGGTCGTGGGTTCGAACCCGGCGTGCGCAAATAAATTGTATTTAATTAATATGTATCATAAGACATTAAATTCATATAAAGTATATTTGCGGCACGTTTCAAAGTGGTAGATACTCTCGCAGATAAGTATCGCCCTGGTAAAAGACCACCATTCAGAATTGAAACGTTGCTTAAAATGGCTTTAGCCGTCTTTGGTGACCAGATCTGAATAGCCAGGTACTTTCCAACCCTTCCCTTCCTCATATCCTTCCCCTCCCCACTACTTCCAGCCTCACAACATACCCCTATTGGGGATGCCATAGTCTCACTGGCTCTAGATGGTTGGGAGCAGTTGAGACTCTTGTGCGGTATTCACGTAAAACAAAAAAATCGTAACGTTTTGATCGAAAAACTGAATATCTTGGGTATTTTTGGTACTCCTCTCGAAATTTTCTGATCTTACCCAGCAAATCGCTTTTCGGCAAAACTGTGGTTGGAGACAAGTGATTTCGGCATAATTACGTGCGGAGTGCCTCAGGGATCAATTCTCGGGCCTTTGCTCTTTCTCGTCTATGTTAATGACATGACGAAGTGGGGTATTAGAGGAACGCTACAGCTTTATGCGGACGATACAGTAATTTTTTTATTAAAAACGAAACCTAGCGGAGCTTGAAGCAGAAATGAATGAAGATGTATCCCACCTCGCAAGCTTGTTGAGAATTAATAAATTAATCCTTAACGTAAAAAAGACACATTATTTTGATTAATTATCATTATTTATATTTAGGCAGTCGAAATGCGCTTAAAGATTCCTCTTACTGTGAGTCAGAATGTGTCGCATTAAATTCGTCTTTTGCGTAAATGAAGAGTTACAGTCAGAACACAAGAACGGTTTGACTCCACTGTGAATCAGCATATGCGTCTTCAAGCTGGCGTTTTGTTTAAACGATAAGTTGCAGTTGGAACATGAAAATGGTTTTTGTAAGCTGTGAGTCAGCATGTGATTCTTTAAATTTGATTTTCGCGAGCAGGTATAGTTACAGTCTGGACACGTAAATGGTTTTTCTTCGCCGTGAGTGAGCATGTGATTCTTTAGATTTGAGTTCCGTAAGCAAGTGTAGTTGCACTCGAAACACGAGAATGGTTTGTTTCCACTGTGGGACAGCACGTGCACCGTTAAATCCAACTTACGTGAATATGTTTTTTTGCATACGAAACAAGAGAAACATTTTCTTCCACCGTGAGTCAGCATGTGATTCTTTAAATCCCACTTTCGCACGCTTGAATATTTGCATTCTAGACACAAAAACGGTTTTTCTTCACGATGTTTCAACGCGTGTTTCCTTAAGCTCGTCTTCTTTGATCATGAATAAGTGCAGACGGAACACATGAATGGTTTTTTTCCACTGTGAGTCAACATGTGATCCTTCAAATGAGACTTTCGCGAGCAGGAATATTTACAGCTGGGACACGAGAATGGTTTCAATGGTGAAGGAACTAACTCAGTATGCTTGTATTTCCGATTTGTGCCGCAGTCACTTTCGCGTGGATTCCCATACACCCCCGTAAGTGTTACTGCAATAAAAAAAATATTTGGTCAGTTTTAAATTTTCTTTAACGAGGGTTGCATAAAGCATCAGATTAGCACCTTATTTTGAAAATCAAAATACTCGTACAAGTAAAATCCTACCACAAACAATGTTTAATATTACGTTAAGCCTATACTTGAGGTATAGAACTTTCAAAATGTTTTTAGAAGTATGTAATTTGTACTAATCCTTTGCCATCGTAGAGGAATACAATATTATTATTTGACTTATATTGTTTTTCACAAGTATTTTAGTTCATATTATATACTCAACTGTTATGTAAAAACCCCATGGGCGTATAAACACAATAAATGCATTAAACGAGGCCTGTTCAAAAGAAAAGGTGAATTTTGAATTTTTGTGGGCTGTTTACATTCGATTATCGATTCTTTTTTTTGTTATGTTGGTACACATATGTTTATTATATGTTAGCATTATCAGCCATTTTGGATTAGTGGTTTGTTTTTGATAACTGGAAAGGTTAGTCACGTTTTTGTGTTCTTAGATTTTTTACTTTTGAAAAAAATGGATCAAAGAATATGTATTTAATTTTGCGTTAAAAATGAAATAAAGTGCTCCAACGCACTTAAAATGTTGACTGTGGCATTCGGCGAGTCTATTTTGTCTCAAAAAAGTGTTTCTAAGAGATACAAGCGCTTTATAGAAGGCCGAGAAGATGTTAATGACGATGAGCGTCCTGGAGTTGTGGAAAAACAAATCATGGATTTTATTCTTTGATTCATTTTTTTTTTAAAGGTAAAAAATCGAAGAACGCACAAAAACGTGACTAACCTTTCCAGTTGTCAAAAACCAACCACTAATCCAAAATGGCTGATAATGCTAACATATGATAAACATGTGTACCAACATAACAACAACAAAAAACGAAAATCGAATGTACAGAGCAAGCGAAAATTCAAAATTCACCTATTCTTTTGAACAGGCCATGTATTGTAAATATCATTAGAAGATATTCGAATATTGAACCAAACATAAGGTGCATATAAAAATAATGGTTAACTTTTGTATGGTAACATCTAGCATCGGCTTATGTCTTTCTTACCAGAAGCCTCTTCAAGTCTCGTGGAATATTCTGAACATTCCTTCTTAATGTCCGGCAGGTCAATATCTATGTCTGAATCCGGTATTTCTCTTCCCTCTTCCTCTCGAGTCCTTGGTTCCGTCTTGATTGTCACACTATCTGAGTTATGAAGGTTCATTGCACAGCTATAAGAGCGCTCAAGTAATGTTGTGTAGCTCACAGTTAACAAGATCTGTAACTGAAAAGAAATAGAAATTAAAATACATGACAGTAATAAAACGCGCAGTTATGCAATGACATTACAAACTTATAGAAGCGTTGTAGAGCTCTTAAAGTGGCAGGCAAGAGATGCGGTGATCCGCACTTTCGATTTGGTGGATTTAGTATTACACCGTCACGCGTTGCTCGAGGTCGTATAATATTTCTAAATAAATTGCATAAAAAAGAGCCTAAATGCCCTCGTCTGGGAAGAGAAAGTGTTTCCATGACACTGAAGACACTATTAAAAGCCAAGGAATAACATTTCGATTATAATTACGCGCAAATCACTTATTATTTTAAATAAAACCTATTACAGTTTTTTTCTTCCGTTTCCACACGTTTGGCGATAATTTATAATGGAACTAATTTGTTAAATTAAAAGAGTGAGTGGAGTTTGGTACAGAGACGTAGTATTTATTTTATATTTAAACAAGAATAAATGAAAGGAGACTTGACACGGTTTTCCCTTATAAATTTAAAACTATACATAATATTTTACAAACAAACAAACTGAAATCAATCGAACGCTTACAGATATTTCGTACTTGGAACTCAAAGACCTTGCTGAAGGGGAACAACGCGCAATCAGTTTCAGGTCTTGAAACTAGGTTCTGGATCTCTGCTGTTTCAAAGACGAGCAGCGCCTTTTATAGGCCGGCGGGCAGCGACCTTCAGCACGTAGTGGGAGTAGTAGATGAAATTCCTAGGATTGTCACTTCGGCGATTGCCAAATTGGAGTCCGGCCCTGGATCCCCACAGCTCGATATTGCTAGAGAGGGACAGTGCTTTAGACGGGAGCGAGAAAGTGTTCGGAGCCGCGCGCCTTGTCGCGTTACAAACCATTATTTCCACTGTTTTTCGAAGAATTTAAGCGCCATTAGAGAGAGTGAGATGGTGAACGTAGCAACACATAAGTATGAGAAGGACAACCTACTGACAGTAAGTCGTCTAAACGGCGTTCCCTATTCGTTGATGTAGGATTAAGTATTCGATGCAACTTTTAAGCATGTAACGCCGCGCGATCCTATCATTCATTCATTGCAGTTATGTACGAATTTTTCATAAACACAGTTCCATGTTTAGAATAATTAAACACATAACTAAAACAAACGTTGAGAAATGTCGTGTAAAAGTTTTTTAAAATTTGCAAAAAACATTTAGATTACCAAAGAACGTCGCATGTCCACAATTAATGACCTGCGTGTTCATTTTGCAGTGGAGAAAGATAACATGTACAAATACAATTTAGAAAGATGCTTCACGAAAGTCAAGCAATAGCAAAATGCAAATCTATCTACCTGTCAACATTATAAAACATCCGACCATAAGCTACAAGGTAGACACAGACAACTAACTCGTTTCGTATGGGGTACTACATTATGTAAGATCGGATGCACACGGAGATACTCAAAATAAACTGAACCGGTTTGTGATTGAAATTACTAGCCGGTTACTAACTGTTGAGTGACACAGCTCTGTACACGTGGCAACTTAGAAGTATTCGAAACCGGTAGTTTTCTGTGTGGTGTGCAAGGAAGTGAAGTTATATGAAAAGGGATTTCCACTAATTTTGTATTCACTTGTCGATCGTTCATTTTCGCGAATAAAATGAAATGATATTTACATTCTTAGGGTTCTTTATCCAGTAAAGACCTTTTCTCTGAGAACTCACTAATGTAAACTTAAATTCAGTCAATTAAATACAGCCATCAGATGGTGATAGTAATAAGGCCTAATGAGCCGCAGTTCTAGTTAAATAGACATTATGAGGGGTATTTGAATAAGCCCCAGCTAGTTAGCAAAAGATTAAGAAAGAATCCAAAAATCAAAAAAATTTTAAAATTATATTTACATTGTAAAACGTATAAATTAAATAAATATATACGATAATATTATTGAATTAAATGATGTGACAAGTGACGCTAATGTATTCAATCGGACGAGAAGGCAGGTGACTCAAGACTCAAGTCAAAAACGAGTCGACAGGTCGAGTTTTCTACCAATGGTTACTAAAGCGTCTGTGACTGTTTTGAGACGGTAGCGCCGTGTGTGGTGTCTCGTTTAATTACAAAGGTTCAAACTCATCGCGGACTGGTTAGTAATTTGCGTCCGTGATCAGTTTCTTTTAAGTATCTACGTATCTATTATGATATAGTGTCCTGCCAGAAGTGACCTGCCAGGTAAGTATGTTGCTGTATATTTATATAAACTAGGAATTAATATCAAGTAGGAATTAAAATTTGTACAGCGCCCTTGAGGTGATTTTTCACAAAAACAGCGCTATACAAATTATCCAAATACTATTATTATTATTTTATTTTTTTAAATATATTTTTTTATATGAATACCGCACAAGAGTCTCAACTGCTCCCAACCGTCTTGAGCCAGTGAGACTATGGCATCCCCAAATAGGGTATGTTATGAGGCTGAAGGTAGTGGGGAGGGAAAGGAGATTGGGAAGAGGAAGGTTGGGAAGTACCTGGTTATTCAGATCTGGTCACCAAACACGGCTCAAGCCATTTCAAGCAACGTTTCGATTCTGAATGGTGGTCTTTCACCAGGGCGATACTTAGAATATCTACCACTCTGGAACATGCAGCAATTATACTTTTTATCATGTTTGTACGAATTAAATGTGTTATGACACATATTAATTAAAATAAAAGTTATTGGCGCACGCCGGGTTTGAACCCGGGACCTTTGGATTCGTAGTCGAGCGTCTTACCACCCGACCATGGAGGCCGTCAAATTAGTATTATTACGAGTAACCAGTAAAATTGTAAGATACCAAATTGTGGTAAGATATTTTTTTATTGGATCCAATCCATACCTACACATTTTCTGCACCAATCAAATATTTGCACGGATTTGGTTTCTTCCAGTTCACACAGGGGCCCGATTACCTGCTTTAAAAAGTAATGCGATTAGAAAATGAATTATTGAAAAGAACACAGGATTCTGAACAATATTACATTCTAAGGTAGTTTCTAAAATATTGAATTTTCCCCTGAATCCTGCATACACATAATAATAAAATCCAGACCACCAAAGCCCGGTTGGCCCTAAACGCGTGGGTTTGTTGAATGTGAAATTAAACCCCCTTTTAACAATTAATTCACTTGAAATAAAACCCAGCTGTGTAGTACATTGTATTTTTATTATTCTTTAATTTTTATTTTTTTACAAGGCTCATTCCGATGAATAAATCGCATTAAGAGTGATCACTTCCAGATGCCAAAAAGTTTATGTAGATAGGAAAAGATTTTAAAACTGTTCCCGTGCTTAGACTGTTGTATTCATGCTTTTTAAAATTAATTCTAAAGAAACACTCGCTTACAAACTCTAGAGAAAAACCACTCTCATTTTCCAAATGTAGTTCTCATGGTCGTTATTTTAATTTTATAGTTCACACGATGAACCTGGAGATAAACCATTCGAGTGTTCGGAATGTATTTTATATTTCATTTGGAAGTCTACCTTAGAATCATTCATGCGGACGCACGCTTAACAAAAAGGATTTACTTGTTACAAATGCATTTATTTTATTTCACGAAATGGTAGTTTCCAACCCTCCTCTTATTCATCTTCTTTGCCCCTCCCCCACTTCTTTCAGTTACGCAACTTACTCCAAATTGGGAATGGCATAGTTCTACCGGCTCCAGGCAGCTGGGACTCTTATGTGATATTGACATTGAAAATGCCCAAACCATTTCACGGTGAGTATTCATTACTAAATAACGTTTTGCTAATATGCAATTATGTCATTTTGTTCAGAATAATAAAGGACATTTTTTTATTAGTATGGGAAAATGAAAGAACTTGTACGTAAAAAAAACTATAAAATTTATAACAAATATACAATTTTAACAGGTAAATAAAAGTAATTTAATGAACACCACAGTAAGATACTGAACGACACACTTATCCTTGCAGCCGGAGGCTTAGCCACGGTAGATATTGTTGACACAAAAACAATAGATTCAAAAAATAGCACTCAGTCGTCATTTTCACCTTTGACCGCCTGAAAAAAAAGTGTCTCACTGGACAGAAAATCTCTAAAAGTGATATTTATATATGTGGCCAATTCACATAAGATCTTTTAACTTCTAGGCCCCAGACAGGCCGGTGAAATCAATGACGTCACATATATATAGAGACGTTGTAGCGCTCTCAAAGTGGCAAGCAATAATCACGCTAGTTGGTGTGATCGGTGTTTAAGCCGATTCAGTACTAAACGGTCACGCGTCGCTTGAGGTCGTTTCAAGCAAGTGTGGAACGCGGTCCGAGCTTCGGATCTGTTTCGTTCATACACATATATTCTATGCATGTCTATCTTTGTCATACATTACCGATATTTGAATGATGAATTTACTGGTAACGTGTGTGTTTTGCTTGCCACATTTTGTGGTAATATTCTAAGGCTATAACGTGTCTATATATATGTAACGTCATTGGGTGAAATTGATTATCTGTTCATGAAAGAATTTTGATTTTTAATCAATTTCACCTGAAGCACAAACAAATTGTGCTTACTTGGAGAACACGGACACGCTCACAGCACGCTACCAACTGTTTTTTTTCTCTTCAGCGGACTGTAGGAACATTAATGGGGCTCAGAGCGGGCGTGAAATTCTTCAAAGCAGTTGCGAGTGGGCGTGAAGCACAAGTGAATTTGGCACCGTTGGCATTTGACCTTCGTAATTCCCGGGGCGCAGTGCTTACACCTCAACGCCTTCTCGGCGTACTCGGGGAAATGCCCCCAGCCCCCAAACCGCACGTCGTCCAGCGGTCTGGTCTCGTTCGCCTTACGTCTTCTGGACAGCAGCTCACTCGGACCTCTGTGATTGATTGCGCTGCCGGACGTCAGTGCCCGTCCAATGTCCGATCGAAACACCACCAGAGTTTTGTAGCTTTTACCTTGTCGACAGCAGTGACGTCTGTACAACAACCAGGCATTCACCACGCACATGTCGATGAGGTGAAAAACGATTCTCAAATAGAACCGCTTCGACCGGATGTCCGTCCGGTAGAGCGCAATCAATTTGTCGCTCAGCTCAACACCTCCCGTGCATCTGTTGTAGTGAGTCACTATCGCAGGACACGGCGCGTCTATGTGTGAACGGGACTCTTTAGACCACCGGCGGACGGTGTCGAACGGTTCCAGTCCGACATAAGACGATGCGAAGTAAACTATACCACCGTCGAACCATTTTAAAGCAAAGACGCCGGATTCAATCTCGGTCATATAGTCATACGCTCCAAATCCTTCTTCGTACAACTGGCTGTCCTTTTTGAACGGGCAGCCCCGCAGTCTGTGGTAACGAACAGTGCCGATGGACCAAATGCCTACAGATTTCAATACAGAAATCAGCGAATGAGAGGCGAACCGCTGGTCGAAAGCCACTTTGACGTTGGTATTTTGAGGAACGCTTCCGCAGAGTCTTAAAGCCACGTCTCCGTCGCTTCCCAATGAGGTTGTCTCACCTACATCGGTGTCTTTCCCCGTGTAGATCTCGAAATCGTAGACAAAACCATTTACCCCTGCTCGGACAAACATTTTGACTCCCCATTTGCGAGACTTCGAAATGCTTCGCCCCTTGAACGGGATCATGGCTACGTCTATGCTGTTGAACTCTTCCGGCTCCACTTTGGCTAGATTGCAGCGGAGGGCGTTTACAAACGGACGGACTTTATAAAGTTTATCGTGCCCAAGCTGACCGCTGGGAACGCACTTGGAGTTGTCATTCAGGTGGAAATTGGATCTGAGACTGGCGAATCGGTTTCTCGTCATTACATCGTAGATCAAGGGTAGTCTAAGACCCTCTTGCCAGTATTGGCTAATGTGGGGAAGCTTAAACGTGCCCATCACGATGTGCATGCCGAGAAACCTTTCCATTTCTTCGAAAGAAGTGCAAACATTTTTGCCACTTTTCTGAACGGAGTAAAGATTGGTTTGTTCTACCATATTTAAAATCATTTCATCGCTGATGAAGTATTTAAAATACTGCAGGGCCGTTGTGTCCTCACTCTGTTCAGGAAGGTCAATTTTGCAATCCGAGTTGACCCGGTCCAAGTCTCGACGACGCCAACGTATATCTGGTCCCGCAGCTGCCTCTGCACCGACGTCGGATCCTGGCTGGAGGAACTTTACCTCAGCCAAATATCCTTCCTCGCTCTTGTTGACTTCTTCATTCTAAAAATAAAAAAGAAAAGACCAATTCTGAAACAATGAACTTTAGCTAGTAAACAGTTAAAATGTATTGACTAGCAAAACAATATTAATCAACGACGTTACATATATAGCCACGTTATAGCCTTAGAATGTGGCAAGCAAAACACATACGTTACCAGTAAATTCATCATTCAAATATCGGTCATGTATGACAAAGATAGACATTCATAGAATATATGTGTATGAACGAAACAGATCCGAAGTTCGGACCGCGCTCCATCCTTGCTTGAAACGACCTCAAGCCACGCGTGACCGTTTAGTACTAAATCGGCTTAAACACCGATCACACCAACTAGCGTGATTTTTACTTGCCACTTTTAGAGCGCTACAACGTGTCTATATATGAAACGTCATCGATTTTTATAACATAAAACATTAAATTGCGAACGAAACTCTAATAGATTTAGTGTTTGGTTGGACACGACAGTTTGTGAGAGTTATTTCCAATATTTAAATGAGCTGTTGTATTATCCCAACTCAAATGGGGGAGGTGCGAGAAGAGGTGTAATTAGACGCCAACGGACTGCGAGCTCCGATTCAACACATCGCATTGTATAGGTATGGGTGTCAGTCCGTCAGTCCGTCAGTTTTGATCGAAAGGTTCAGTTTTAACAATTAATATGGGAAATAATAAAAAAATAAGAAAATGTACATTGCAGTGTAACATTCATGAATTAATATTACACCGAGATAATCTGCATAGATCCTGTAAGCATTCCCATTGTTTCGCTTCCTTCCCCTGACAGTGTTTCATACCTTTGATAAAGTTTAGCAGGCTTGTCATTGTGTGTTTAGCCATGGTCCCCTGGTCATAGACATTAAATACAAGACACGTCATATTCATACAAATTGAACGATAAATATGGCATGCTCTGAAAGCATGAAAAGGAAAGCCATACCAAGCAGAATATGTGTGTATGAATGAGATAGCTATATGAACGTCCCGCGTTACAAGCCCTCTCTTCCCTAACGAACTTACGAGCGAAGTAGCATGCGACGTACTCGTGTACTGTCGCTAGGTTGTCTTCCACACACTTATGTATTTCTGCATTCGCCATCTGACTTATACCATTTGGTATGTGAATAATTGTATTAATTGAAATAATAAGTGATTTGTGTGTACTTCGCATGAAAAGAAACTCCATGAGATTTGTTTTTTGTTCACGAATGATTTTTACACTTGTCAAAAGCACAGGAAGGCATTTTATCTCAGAAAGGGGCTTACAGAAATGCCTTTGTGGCAGCTGGTGACAGCTTGTTCGTCAAACGAATGTTTGTGCGAGACTAAACGCAGTAAATCTCAGGTATGCCACGTTGGCTTAGTTTCGCGCAGTGATGCGCGTTGTCTCGGTGACGTATCTACATTATTTAATTCATCTAAGGTTATGTGAGCCATGTTGCAAAATTTGGAAAATAGTGGACTGTAAACGATAAACTATACCACTCGATGGAAGTGTCTAATTATGGGTGTTGAAGATTGTGGAATGAAAGGAAAAATGGGAAACCATTCACTCACCAACGAAGTTGAAGTTATAAGTTCTTGACATCTTCTTAAACAATTGTATTATTGACGAACACGAATTTACCACACTGATTTAAGCTTCTCAATTCACAAAAAAACATTTATATGAAATTATTTTTAGAACAAGCGAAAAACCAACGAGCAAAACGTTTTTTCTCAACAATTTTTTTCTGTTTTAAATAGCCAATTATTCCGAACACAGTTTTGTTAAATACAGAAATCGAATATTGCGAAATGGTTGGATACGTAGGATCTGTGTGAAAAACATGAAGGTAAGAACTTAAAAAATCATCACTAGAAATCCAACACTAATATTTTGATCACACCAGTCATTCTGCAAATAAATCCACTCCAGTCGCAAAAATTGATGACTCATCATGGCTTTAAATAGTATAGGACTTACTGCGACTTCAATCCGTAGTCCAACTTCATGTGCGAGGGATTGTTGGTTGAAGTTCTCTTCTTCTGCATCACGAACGTCTTGAACTTCATCCATCTCGTTATCTTCCTCCAGCTCTATGTCAGAAATATCGCCTTCCAAAAGAAGAGCGATTTCTCCATAGCTGCGATTGTTTTTCTTCTGTAACTCGTAAAAATGAAAATATCAAATACGCGTCACTTTCGCAAGCAATGGGACTTGTCACATCAATAGAAAGAAAGATATTTTCTTACCTTGTTGTATCATGGTTAAAAATATAGATAATTTACCTTAATAGAATAAGAATCTTTACAGTCAGAACACTTGAACGGTTTTGAACTTTTTTCATTTTTTGCTTCGTGTTTGTGGGCAGCAGAGAGTGATTTCCTTAAACAGGTTTCCTTCTTCAGAATGACTTCTGTGGAGAGAAGAACAGATGTAAATTTAATATGTAAAAACAAAGGTTTTGATCTTTGCACTCTCCTCTCATTGGACGGTTAATTTTCTTTGGCAAATATTAACACAATCCGTTGTTAGCTTATTACAGCTTTATACTTTATTTTGATACTTATTATTGAAACAATATCAATAATTTTCAACGAAATATGAGACAAAACAAAAATATTAGGTCGCGACCGAGACTTGAGCTTGGAATTTCAACTCTATCTAAAAATAAATCTCTGCCATTTTTTTCATGTACCGTCATTTTTATCAATCCCATATTTCTTCCACCTTATGCTATGCGTATCGTTTAAAATTAGTCTTCCGTAAAATAAATATAGATTTCCTATCCAAGACGTTATCTAAATGTGCAACTGTGCTCGACTAGAGCTTTGCATGCCAACACCAATGACGTTACAAATATAGACACGTTATAGCCGTAGAATATTAACACAAAATGTGGCAAGCAAAACACACACGTTACCAGTAAATTCATCATTCAAATATCGGTCATGTATGACAAAGATAGACATTCATAGAATATACATGTATGAACGAAACAGATCCGAAGTTCGGACCGCGTTCCATACTTGCTTAAAACGACCTCAAGCGTTGCGTGACCGTTTAGTACTAAATCGGCTTAAACACCGATCACACCAACTAGCGTGATTATTGCTTGCCACTTTTAAAGCGCTACAACGTGTCTATATATATGTTACGTCATTGACCAACACGAAGAGAGCAACCAGTATTGGAAACATAGACATAAAATACAAGACACGTCATATTCATACAAATTGAACGATAAATTTGGCAAGCTCTAAGATTTGTTTGAAAACTCATAACGCATGAAAAGGATAGCCATACCATGCTGAATATGTGTGTATGAATGAGATAGCTATATGAACGTCCCGCGTTACAAGCCCTCTCTCCCCTAACGAACTTACGAGCGAAGTAGCATGCGACGTACTCAGTGTACGGTCGCTAGGTTGTCTTCCACACACTTATGTAAATCTGCATTCGCTATCTCACTTACACCATTTGGTATGTGAATAATTGTATTCATTGAAATACTAAGTGATTTGTGTGTACTTCGCATGAAAAGAAACTCCATGAGATTTTTTTTTAGTTCCCGAATGATTTTTACACTTGTCAAAAGCACAGGAAGGCATTTTATCCCAGAAAAGATCTTACAGCGATGCGTTTGTGGCAGCTGGTGACAGCTTTTTTGTCAAACGAATGTTTGTGCGAGACTAAACGCAGTGAATCTCAGGTATGCCACGTTGGCTTAGTTTCGCGCAGTCACGCGCGTTGTCTCAGTAACGTATCTACATTATTTAATTCATCTTAGATTGGAAAGTGATTTAAAAAAAAAGAAATATGATTTGACTAAAATTGGCGGATACATTACTCTTGAATAGAGTAGAGGTCCTGAGTTCGAATCTCAGTTGCTAGTGGTGGTAAAAAATAAATACTAATGGGATCTCAGTGAGGAGGACTTATGCCTACTCATACTTCTAGGGATATTACGTTCAGTGCTGGTAACGAAGTCAAAGAAAAATATATTAATACATTTGTTGAATTTTTAAAAATTAAATTACGTTTTTTTTACCTGCCGTGTTATCGATATTTTCTTCATACTCCAGACATTCTTTCTTAATGTCGAGGAGGTCTATATCTATATCCGCGTGCGAGGTCGCTCCTTCTTCTACTTTTCGTGTTTCTTTCTCCCTCTTGATGGTCACGCTGTATGTGTTTCCATCTGTGCTGGGCAGATCCATAGAACCACTACAAGCTAAAATATAAAAACATATTTTTTGCATAGGTGAATATAATAGGACCTACACACAAGAGGTCCTGGAGAAATCACTTCCGCCAGGGCCTGTCATCTTTGGGGATGCTGTGTGGAGGACTTTTCGCGGAAAGTAAGGAGCGAACTTGGCCTTGCAGACAGAGAGCCGTGTTGCAGTAGGCAAGAAACATTTTTGTTTAAAGCTGGAACCTTAGAGTATTAATATACATAGAGACCTACCTATCCGAGGCAGTGTAGTCAGTTTTGATGACTCTTGCCTGACTACTCTGAAAAGGCGTGGAAAGGCTTTTCATAGACACACCTTTTTTACAAACAAACAAATATAGGACATAACCTCAAAAAGCGTTCGCATAAAAATACGACATCAAAAATACTTTAAATGACTTATAGATTCAGAATATCTTACAAAACGAATAGCATAACGTTTGCTTAAATAATAATGGAAGTTTATACTTAATATAAAGTAAGTAAGTATTTATATACATAGTAATTCGATAATCATAACGCGCATGTCAAAAATGAAGCGAAGTGGGCGGAGTCACCAGAGACGCGGGAGACGGAAAACATCCTTAAAATACCTAAAAGCGGTGTGAAATTTTGCGCAATTTTTGTTGTCTCTTTCTCTCTCATGGTGTACGACGTAAAAACACGGAGAAAGCGATTTATCGCAAATTTGTATAGGTTGGGTAAAAAAGCTTGCTCTCTCTCCATATATTCTTTCTCCAAGGCTGTAACAGACCGATCGGCGTTTAACGGGAACCGTTAAAACGATCCGAAAAAACAAAATGGCGCTAATCGTGGAATCGTGACGAACGTTTGATGCACAAACTGTAGTGCGACTATATATGGAGAGAGAGCTAAATATTTTACCCAACCTATACAAATTTACGATAAATCACTCTCTCCGGGGTTTTACGTCGTAAGCTCTTTGGGCATGTAGAGCGAATGAATGAAGAAAGGAGTGTGAAAAGAATATATGATGCAAAAGGAATGGAAGGAGAAGTCGAGGACGCCCGAGGAAGACATGGCACGATCAAGTAAATCAAATACTTGAATCGGGTCACGTGAAGAGTCAGATAACAGAAGAGTATGTATGAGACGATGTATGAATGTGAATGAAGCAATGAGTGTGTGCCAAGACAAAGTGTGTTGTATGCAATGACGTTACATATATATAGACACGTTGTAGCGCTCTCAAAGAGGCAAGCAAAAATCACGCTAGTTGGTGTGATCGGTGTTTAAGCCGATTTAGTACTAAACGGTCACGCGTCGCTTGAGGTCGTTTCAAGCAAGTATGGAACGCGGTCCGAACTTCTGATCTGTTCGTTCATACACATATATTCTATGAATGTCTATCTTTGTCATACATGACCGATATTTGAATGATGAATTTACTGGTAACGTGTGTGTTTTGCTTGCCACATTTTGTGTTAATATTCTAAGGCTTTAACGTGTCTATATATATAACGTCATTGGTTGTATGGCGGTCCGTCCTCTCTGCCTACCCCTGCGGGGAAACCGCGTGATGGTTAGTTAGTTAGAGAAGGCTCAGTTGAGGGTGGCGGAACTTACGTGCAACAGAAGCTTGCACAGCTTTATCCTCAAATTGGACATTACTTCCAGAGGCGTTTCCGTGTTCTCCGCCGTCGGTGCCTAACAAATCTTTGACTTTCAACCGACGACGGTTGCTCCCCGCCATTTTTGTTGGGCCGACGGATGTGCGTTGACAGTCGAAGATGTGCGGTAACACTCCGCTTTTTGGTTTTAGCTGGCGGTTTCCCAAGCCCATGATTTTATGCTTGATAAAATTGTCCATGTCGTTCGGAAGCTAGAAATAAAATGACTTGTTTTAACAATTTAAGAGAAGAATTTAAGAGTGGCACACAACGAAAGAGTTGTAATGCTCGCTGATGAACTCGACAGATGCCCCTTGGGTGAGGCGCGCTTTTGTTCGGGGATGTAGAATAAAATATAATCACTTTGCTTGAATAATTTTTATTGGGAAAATTTATAAAGTATAATAATTAAACCTTTAACTGAAGATATTTAAGTACCGCACTGCAGTACGATCTGAATAGGAATGCCTGAGATGAAATAGGTCAAGGGCAGAACAGATATTCGTAGTAATGGTCAACTTAAAGATCATAGTCCAACATGTGGTCTATGGGATAATGCATGTTCAAAAGAATTTTAGAAATCGATCTTTACAATACAATTTAAGAGACAGAAAGACATTAAAGGAAGCAATTAAGAAATACAAAAGGACGTTGGTATGAATGGTTAGTGACATGGGGTAAATTGCACAAGGGCGCAACTGGGTGGGCCATTACAGAGTAAAGTAAGGTAAAAAACGTATACGTACATGCATAGGGTAATTAAAGTAACAAAAAGCATTTTTTTTCACCTTACATATAATGGGATAAGGTATTTTTAAAGGAATTATATTAATATAAAGTTAGAAGTAGCGTAAAATATATTATATATTTGTACGAATAATGTGATAAACGAAAAGATAGACACGAGAGAGAATTTGTTACTAATTTATTTGTACACTAACGGACCATTGTCCAATTACAAAATAAAACATAACATAAAATAGGTAAAAAGAGCAACAGAGAAAGAACAGCACCACACATAACATTATATTATATTGAAGCAATGACAAAAATAGGACAAAATATACATTAGAAAGAACATTCAAATCACAGCCAAGGTCAAGTCAATGTTTTGGTAGAGTCGTAAGGAATGACAAAAATCATTTACACTGGTACCAAATATGTCAAGACCGTGGCTTGTAATTAACACGTCTCGACATTCTGGACAGTGGAGAATGATGCCTGCAATTAGTAGAGTGATGATTGAGGAACAGGAATTCATTGTTTATAAGTCTACGGTAAGGAATATTGAACTGGATGAGTTGCATCAAATAAGATGATTCAATAATACAATTATTAATTTTGAAGCCTTTCTTACTGTTTTATAATGAAGAAATTTTGAATATGTGTTCAATTAATTCTGACAAAATTATCTACAATGTTGATATTCACAAGTATAATACAAGGGCATGCAAAGAAATTAGACTACCAGAAATGAATAAAGCCAACACCCAAAACAGCTTACTATATAAAGGAATGAAATCGTATAATGCGCTGCCGGAAACCATCAAAATTATGCCTATCAATAAATTTAAAAAAGCCTGTAAAAAATATTTAAAATGCACGTAAATCAAAATAATAAGTAGTGTTTAAGTTATAATATTATTAGTCAAAAAGAAAATGAAATAATTAGATACTTGTTAACTTAAATGTACAAAGTAACTAATATATAAAAAAATAATAATAATAAAAAAATTTAAAAAAATAAAAATAATTCATCATTTGAATAATAGCCTCTTTCTCGCTTTAATTTCCATGCGATTCCGCGTAAGAAGCGATGTTGTACCTTGTACACATGTTGAGAGATATTCATTGAATTGTGTATTTGTACACCTAAATATGTCTTTAAACGATTCAGCTTCATTGAGTGGTTTATAATTGACGTATAAAACAGCATGTGATGCCTCGCACGATTATAGTTATTAGGAACAAACAAGTTGATCTCCTTCTGTATGCATCGATTAGGTATACCTCCAGACAACAACTTGTAGAAATGTTTACCCAAAAGCATTTTTCGAGGGGCTTGCAACGTGTGCAAGTCGAGCATTCCAGACAAAAATTACGAAGGAAACAGAAATGGGTAGTACGTGACTTCCTCTTATATAGGTAGCGCATATAAAGCACATCACGTCTGTAGTATTGTGATTAAGTCAATGAACGACGATTATTATAATAGTGTGGTTTTTAAGACCGGTTACATCCGTAGTGAGTTTACAAGTGACAGGAAGCGGTAAAATACACAGAATAAGTAGCAATCGATAAACTAATGCCACTCAAAGAAACAATGATGAAGTCTGTTGGGTCCTAAAATCAACAATTTGATAGGTCCCAACCTGATACCTTTTGTCCAGTTCCTACCTCCCCTTTTGCCAGCTTGTTCTGTTACCACGCATTATTTGTATGGCTGGATAAAGTGTGTTAAACAGCCTGTAACGATAACCCCCACCGCTGGGCAGCCATATTAAGTTCTGGACGTCGAGAGCGGCGCGTCTTAATTCGATCTCACTCGCCTACAATCGCTCGAACCACCCAGGGACGGCGCCTCCCTTCGCATCCGTCTCTGGAGGATTCGCCCCACTCAACTTTTCATCGTACGGGCAGATAGTTCGGCCCCTTTCGCAGACGTCTAACAGGTGAGCAAGTTGGCATAAATTTACCTTTTCTTTTGTCCTCAAATGCAATCAAATAATTCATTAAGTATAATCGTTTTACAGTCCACTCAAATTCATTCACGTCTTTCAAAAACTGATTCGCAGTTTCTGTATCGAACAGTCTGTTGTCGAGCGGTAAAGATCCTTGGCTCTGTATATTTAGGTCATGGGTAAACCCGATAAGCGTAAATACATTTTATAATTTATTAGATAAAACACATAATTTAAATAAAATAATAAGTAGTATATTTGCGATTTTATTCCAGAAAACTGATATTCTCATTAACACTTTGGAGAAAAACCGCAATACAGAATCGAATGGTTCTTTCAAATGACTCATGCCGTGCTCAGTGACCAAATCTGAATAGCCAAGTACTTTCTAACCTTCCACACTCCATTCAGCCTCACAACATACCCCAATGGAGAGTCCCAACTGGCTGCAGCTGGAATCGAGGTGCATTATTTTATGCATCAATAAACTAACACAGACCGGGGTTAGATTTGCAGAAAAAACACTTATTAGATCCATAGACATAAAATACAAGACACGTCATATTCATACAAATTGAACGATAAATACGGCATGCTCTGAAAGCATGAAAAGGATAGCCATACCGAGCAGAATATGTGTGTATGAATGAGATAGCTATATGAACGTCCCGCGTTACATTCTCCGCGTTACAAGCCCCCTCTTCCCTAACGAACTTACGAGCGAAGTAGCATGCGACGTACTCGTGTACTGTCGCTAGGTTGTCTTCCACACACTTATGTATTTCTGCATTCGCTTTCTCACTTATTTGAATAATTGTATTAGTTGAAATAATAAGTGATGTGTGTGTACTTCGCATGAAAAGAAACTCCATGAGGTTTGTTTATTGTTCCCGAATGATTTTTACACTAGTCAAAAGCACAGGAAGGCATTTTATCTCAGAAAAGAGCTTACAGCGATGCGTTTGTGGCAGCTGGTGATAGCTTGTTCGTCAAACGAATGTTTGTGCGAGACTAAACGCAGTAAATCTCAGGTATGCCACGTTGACTTAGCTTCGTACAGTCACGCGCGGTGTCTCAGTAACGTATCTACATTATTTAATTCATCTAAGATTAGATCTCTTCAATTGAACTATCCTACTTACATCGAAATGATCTTCACAGCAATATCTGGCAGATTTACATGACAGGAGTACATTTTGTTTGTTACATCTATTAATGGCGTCGCACCATTGTTTTCGTATCGATCCATCTTTTGGGACGCTGATAAACTGCTTGTCGGGCGCAGAAACACTTGTATTTTTACACCTTGGTACAATGCAATACCAATACTGATTATTCTTCGCCATTCCAACAGATATATTGAATTAAATGAGTCAAATTTAATGCTGCCAAGCGGCGAAGAACTGAACGAGTTTTCTAAAATATTAAAAACAACAACAAATAAACTAGTATCGAAGTAAGATTGATAACAATGATAAAAACACACTGGAATCACTTTTGCTACTCACAATGCGATACGCTTCTGATGAACCGAGTATCATAGATTTATCAATCACAGACAATAATTAACACATAGACAATAACAGCAAAGTGGCATTTTCCTCGTTAGTTCCAATATTTAATAATATTTGGACGATTTGTATAGCGCCGTTTTTGTGAAAAATCACCTCAACTAACTTACAAACCATCACGCCGTTTCTCCGCAGGGGTAGGCGGAGAGGACAAACCGCCATATAACTCTGTCTTGGCACACACCGATTACGCTACTGTAGTGACGAACTCACTGGGTCATTTTTGATGTGTGTGAAAAAACCTAAACTCAAGCCTTTGCGTTACTCTCGAGTGGCGCGCACTGAGGGTAGGCATAGACAGCCATTCATCTCTGTCTTGGCACACACTCATTGCTTCATTCAAATTCATACATCGTCTCATACATACTTTCCTGTTGTTTTGACTCTTCACATGACACGATTCAAGTTTTTGATTTACTTGATCGTGCCATGTCTTCATCCAACGTCCTCAACTTCTTCTTCCATTCCTTTCGCAT
Organism: Drusus annulatus; assembly: GCA_022651775.1. NCBI lineage: Eukaryota > Metazoa > Arthropoda > Insecta > Trichoptera > Limnephilidae > Drusus > Drusus annulatus. Next base: position 107,447 of record JAGWCC010000808.1, read on the forward strand.
AATATATTGTTTTCACTCTCCTTTCTTCGTTCATTCGCTTTACATGCCCAAACCATCTAAGCGAATAAAAACAAAAAAAAAACTCAGGTGTGTGTTATAAAAATCTATTTTGCTTGTAGAAGCCGAATTATCCGCAGCCGTGGGTTCGCGAGCTTAATTTTTTTTTTGTATAGGTTTTTTGATACCCTTGACTCTGCGCAGAAACGGACGGTCCGTTTTGTAACTGATATATAAAATATTAACAAACGGATTGCAGCCCTTGGAGCACAGACGTCAGGTGAGGATTTTTTCCTTGTTCTACCGGTATTTCAATTGAAGATGCTCCGATAAACTTGCGACATTGATCCCTTTGGCACCTGTACACTGTCGCGAACATCGACAAACGTGCCTCCAACATTTAAACCCGGTTTACATGAGAACAGCTCGACTATGGAACGATTTGCCGGCCTCTGTGTGTCATCTCTCTTTCAACGTGGACCCTCTTCATGACCCAAGTTTACTCCTTCCTTTTCTCAAAAAGACCCTCCACACAGCATCCCCAAAGATGATATAGGCACTGAGAAAAATTGTTTTCCTCAAGGCCTATTTGTGGAATATATTTTTTTTTAATGCAAAAAGTGTAAATTGGGAATACGATTGGAACTCAACATGGACCGAATAGGGGCATAGTACCCAACTGACTAGTACAGTAGCTACTAGCTAGTGTACTAGTCATATGCCAGACAGAAACAAAACTGTGAAAAGCAACCGGGAGTCCGTGCTGCCGCGACACGCACTAGTTTTGCCGGCCGGCATTTTTAACGAGTTCAAATTATTTTCTTAATTCTGTGCTTTCTATGGACTCTGCCGCATATTTGTTGGTTATGTTATTTGCTTGTGACGTTTTATTGATTTGCACCTTGGACGAAAACAATACAAATTAAACATTCAAGATATCCTCTAACCTCTTTATAAAGTTGGACTTATTATCAACAAATTAAAATATTGTTTTTTATTAAAAACTGTGGTACCGCGTATCGTGTTGTGACTAAAACAATACATAACCTTGGATGAAAAGTATATTTCTATCAATTTCAGCTAAACGAAAAGTTTTATCACCTTTATCTACAAGCATGAAAATATTTTCATTTCCCCAAAGATTCTAGCGACAGAGATAAGTTGAAATTTGACTTAAACGCTTATTCTCAGAATCACCAACGAAGCTGAAACCAGCCGTAAGTACAAACTACATCATTAGTTCACAATTTAAAGAAATATCATTTATACAATTGCCGGAATAGTGTATATGAATCCGTAATAATCTTTTATTACAAATATTAATTTCGAGTCCGAAGAGCACCGTCTGTGATGACTATAATATGATCTCCATCACATAATTGGAACTGACTCAGCTCTACTGGGTTTCCAACCTTCTAAAATTTAAGGAATTCTTTTCAATAACCTCGAAGCTCTTTGTCCCGTGAGAATCTTTTTCCACGTTTAGACGGTTTATTCAACCGGTTGGGGGTTCTAATGTCTGGCTTTAGGAGAACAAGGAGTCTCCGGGTAGTTTGTTTGGCGGTGTCGGCGTCTGCTTCACTCATCGTAACTAACTAAACGCTTTCCGAGTAAAGACTTAATAAATACTCTCGGTTTCCAGGTGAACAAGGCTCTAGGAACAATGGAGCATTCTAATCTTGGGGGAGTCGCCATCAAGGCAGAACCAGAGACTGTAGAAGAAGACGGAGATGGAATGTCGTATGGTGAAATAGATATCGATCTCCCAGATATAAAAGAGGAATGCTTGGAGCACTCTGAGGGAATTCAACCAACAGCGGGTAAAACCAAATTTCCTTGAATTTTATTTATTAAATTTGCACATACTCCGTACTCTTCAAATGAAAGCCAACAGACGGTTCGAATCCTCCCGTACGAATGTAGCATAGTCTGGGAACGGGGCTTTCAACGGGCTGGGTCCACATTCCTGAATGTCCTGCCACAAGTCGGAGGTCAGAAATTGATATTGAGAACGTAACAAAAAACATGTTTGTTTCGACAGAATACTCACGAACGGCTAAAGCCATTAAAAACTCCGTTTCGATTCTGAATGGTGGTCTTGGTCATTTCTCAAATTCGTATGGGTTTGGTAAAAATATAAGATTTCTCTTCTGTGTTTACTTCCTCCGAGGCCGCAATGCTATAATTTTTTTAAAATTCTTTTTCTATTGTGTTCGAGATCGAGAGTTGCACAAGCAACATCTTCCGCTTACGATGATGTTATTAGAAGTTTTTCGAATATTGTCAAATTATTCGTAACCCGGGAATGTTTGTCTTTCACTTTTAACAAAAAAAATATGTATATCTAATTTTAAAAAAATTTAGTATTTATATTCTTTGAAAATTTTGTATATTTACAAAATTTTTTTTTTTTTTTTTTCAATTATTTCTTAATTTGAACTTATTTGTAAATATTACGTTCAATTTCTTAAAGTAGAAATTATTATTATTATTATTTTTTTTACTAACGCCTTAAAGGCTTTTACATTTTAGTTATATAAGGGATTAAAATAAATGAAAAGAATATAACATAAAAACAAGAGTTTAAAAAAATTTAGTACTTAAAACGTAAGTATATTAATATGGCGTAGGTTTTACAATTAAATTATCATAGTGGATTTCACAAGAATGTAATACGTATATAATACATAGCATAAATTTCTAGGAAGTTAGTAAATAAAGTTTAAGTATGTTATTGCAGTGTAATGTAGTTATATTATTATGGAAAATTCCAAAAAAGAGTATAGTACATAGTATAATAACAACAACAAAAAATGAATGATAATAGCAATATTAAAACTATAAAAGTACTATGTAAATAGTAAGTTACAGCGCAATGGGCAGTATTTTATTTTCACATAATAATTACAACTATAAAACCTGCAAATAAATAACTATGCCTTTATAGTTCTATTGAAAATAGTTTAATAAATCGTTATAATTATAAAATATCGACGAACTTGCTTCTCTCTGCCCATACCTTCTAGGCTTGATATATTGTTTTCTCTTTTAGGTGCTGAATCGAGGGCAAAGAACATCGTTTCGGTTCAACAAATACCCAAAGGAAAAAAGGCTAATACTTCAAAATATAAACCTACTTCTAAATGTGACAGAAAATTAGCTTCGAAGTCTAACCTAGTGGCTTATTTGCGTGTTCACACAAAAGAAAAACCACTCTCTTGCTCTTACTGTGATTATTCATGTTTGTACAAATCAAACATGATCAAACACACGCGCACTCATACTAAAGAAAAGCCGTTCTCTTGCTCTTACTGTGGTTATTCATGTTCGGTAAAATCATACTTGATTCATCACATTCGAACTCACACAAACGAAAAACCATTCTCTTGCTCTTACTGTGATTATTCAGGTTCGCGAAAATCACACTTAGTTCATCACATTCGAACTCATACAAACGAAAAACCACTATCTTGCTCTTACTGTGGTGACTCGTTTTCGCGAAAACCACAATTGATTCATCACATTCGAACTCATACTAAAGAAAAACCATTCTCTTGCTCTTACTGTGATAATTCATATGCAAACAAAATATCATTGATTTTCCATATTCGAACTCACACTAAGGAAACACCATTCTCTTGCTCTTATTGTGGTGATTCGTTTTCGCGGAAATCAAAAATAATTCGTCACATTCGAACTCACACTAAAGAAAAACCATTCCCTTGCTCTTCTTGTGGCTGTTCATTTTCACAAAAATCAAACTTAATTCGACACATGCTTACTCACACTAACGAAAAACCATTTTCTTGCTCTTTCTGTGATAATTCGTTTTCGCGAAAATCGCACTTGATAAGACACAATCAAACTCATACTAAAGAAAAACCGTTCTCATGCTCTTACTGTGATTATTCATGCTCGCAAAAATCCAACTTTATTAGGCACGTGCGTATACATACTAAATGAAAGCAAACTTTTCGCCAAAACATATATGAGTGAAGCTTTTCGCTGGCAAGTCTTGGATTTCACCAACAAAGTTTCGTTCATGAACGCAGGAATCTGAAGACACAGCAGAACTAAATAATTACTAATGTGAAGGAAATACTGACTTCAACAAGATCAATTTCAACATACAAAGTATCTGTAAACATTTTTCAAGTTATGTATTCTCTTCAATTCTCTAGAAATCCAACCAAATGTGATGACACTGACTGAAACGCAATTGAGTGAATCAAAAGATTTTTTAAAAACTTTAATGTTCCCAGCATCACAAAAATATACACAAAAAATGCTCTACTTAATTTTAAAAGAAAGAGTGAGTACCTTACTGATCAACGCTCACACTTCAAGAACAAACCCCTAAATAAAATCAACATTTCAAGATTGAACACATCTTTTGTACCGAAAAACCACAAGTTTTATGCTGCCAAATTATATAATGCTCTCCCAAAACATATTAGAGATGCCACGGAGATGCAAATGTTCAAGAGCAACATAAAAATGTGGATCAATAACCATGAAGACGAAGAAATTATAAAGATTATGAAGTAATCGTAGAACCAGTGACACCAACGCAGCAACCTACAGTCCGCCTCGGAACAGGAATCCCTAGTGAGGAGGACTGTGAATAAAATATTATTGTTTTTCAACATATCTGTTTTTCAAAATGTTAGATTGTAATTAATAAAAAAACAAACATAAAAATCCTTACTCCATCCCTGGTTATAAAACTTTTAACTTCCCTCTAACCATGGCCCGACTGTCTAACTATGTTTTATAGCGCGGACAATGTATTTCTTGTTATAATAATTTAACAACGTTGAATCTTTATCCTTCACGCTAATTAATAAAACAAAGAAAAATCAATTGCCATGTTTCATTGGATAACTAACGTTATAGGTTTAGTTGGAAATTTTCATTTCTCCATAACTTTTTTTGTCATTGCTTTTTTTATCTCCATATAAACATTTCCTAACCACCGAAAAAGAGGTTACTGTAATACTCATAAAAGTCATAAATGTTTATATTATTTTTTAAAACCTATACTGTTATTACTAAAACGCGCCTACTGCAAAAACTCAGTTGATTTGAATAAATAATATATATATATTTAAATATAATATATGCAGTGACGTTACACATATAGACACGTTATAGCCTTAGAATATTAACACAAAATGTAGCAAGCAAAACACACACGTTACCAGTAAGTTCATCATTCAAATATCGGTCATGTGTGACAAAGATAGACCTTCATAGAATATATGTGTATGAACGAAACAGATCCGAAGTTCGGGCCGCGTTCCATACTTGCTTGAAACGACCTCAAGCGACGCGTGATCGTTTAGTACTAAATCGGCTTAAACACCGATCACACCAACTAGCGTGATTATTGCTTGCCATTTTGAGAGCGCTACAACCTGTCTATATATATGTAATGTCATTAAATTTATGAACATTCCATAATAAATAAATTTTCCTATTCCCTAGTTTTTTCATGCTCTGGCTTTTGATATGGATTGGCGGTATTTGGTAGAAGAGGTAGGACGTGTCGGTACATTAGTTGTTCATTGTTAAATAATAATAATTGGATAATTTATATAGCGCCGTTTTCGTGACAGAAATATTAGCTCAAGGGCGCTTAAGTTTCTCCTACTATAGATTCGGATTTGGAATCAAGTACGAAAATTCTTTTCTATGTTAGTGTCAAATCTCGCATTGTACAAATTTTCATTGTACTAATACTTAAATTAAAGTTGGTAGTTCCGCTTGCACGATCTATGGCATTTACTTCAAACTTCAATGTTAGTTTTTCGTTCGTTCGAACGATTGAAGTATCGCATCATCCCGATTCAATTGTTCTTTTTCTTCTTTACTTCGATCGTAGTTCGTAGAATGAAGTATATTTTTAGTTCTCCGTTCCCTCGCACGTACTCGTGACAGTTGCTTTTGATTTATTTGCTTTTTGTCTATAAATATGACACTAGTTTTTCTGGGTGTTTTTTGGTGATTTTGAATTGTGGTTTTTACGAATTATTCTGTAGAACTTTTTAAATATCTCAGTTTACCTTTGAATCTTTACCTAAAATTATAGCTGGCTGTTCAACGAGAAAGAAAAGTGAAACATGGGCTTATTTTAAGGAAGTTGGGGTTTACCAGGCCAAATGCAACTTTTGTTCTAAAGTTATATCCATAAAGGGGGGAAAACCTTTAATATAAATCGTCATTTGCGCAATATTCACCCTATTGCTAACTAAACTGTCAAACTGTGTACAGTAAGAAATAATCAAATTGTACCTCAAGCCCTGAAAGAAGTTCACATCGCTCTTACAGAAACTGGAAATTTTGTAAGTACTTGATTTGTTTTTTGCAAGTTCTCTGTAAGGCTATGCATACTCATTGTACATCATTCATTTTAAAATAAATACACCCGACCAAATTAAACACATGGCAGTTGTCATTCTAAAAACCATAGATGGCAAATTTGGGAAGGTAGAAGAGACACCAGTAATAGCTGAAGATACTTTATTGGATCCACGGTTCAGATCACATGGATTCCCCAGTTTAGGTACTAATGGGTCGCACTTTCTCACAGCTTAACATTCTCAATGTGAACTTTTCCTGTGGTAAATAGTGCAGTTTTTTTTAAATATTTTAACTTAAATCTTGCTTTTAAAATTTATTGTTATTTTTGTGTGTTCTGTCGATTTAATGTATGTTATGACAATTTTGTTTAAAAATATTTTTTTGTTGCTAGAAGAACTGTCCTGATTCAAAATAATTGTGGCTACTTTTATTTAATATTTTATCAAAAAACTTTTCGGATAATAAAAAGTGCAGAATTAAAAAATTAAAATCTTTTTCATCTTTGTTTAAAAATTATTATTGTTCTCTTTGTATCCTGTCGGTTGGGGGAGTTGCCACGAATAAAACTATTAAGAAAAAAACGTTACTATTATAAGGTATATTTATCGCTAGCAATCCCCCCAACGAGAAATTTGGCGATTGATCTGTTACTTCAATTGAACTGTTCACCGCGAAGAGTTAATTTTAAAGAACTAGTAGTTCGTGAAGCATTCACAAATCTTATTATTTTTACACATCAAGTGAGGTTTTAGTCGGGTATTTATAGTATTAACGATAAAGGTAGTAATAAATAGAAGATTTATCAATTTTATTGTAAAACAAACACAAAATTCCACCCACTCTTAAAAAGCTCCGTTGAAAACTTTTACAAAATGATTAAGTATGATTTTAGCGAACGTGAATAATCACACTAAGAGCAAGATAACGGGTTTTCTTTAGTATGAGTCCGTGTGTGTTGAATTAAAGATGATTTAGACGAACTTGAAAAAACACAATAAGAGCAAGAGAATGGTTTTTCTTTGGTATGAGTTCGAGTGTGTCTAATTAAGCCTGATTTTCGCGAACATGAAAAGTTACAGTAAGGGCAAGTGAATGGTTTTTCTTTAGTATGAGTTTGAATATGTTGAATTAAGCCTGATTTTTGCGAAAACGAATTATTACAGTAAGAACAAGTGAATGGTTTTTTTTTAGTGTGAGTTCGAATGTGGTGGATTAGGCTTGATGTTTGCGAACATGAATAATCACAGTAAGAGCAAGAGAACGGTTTTTCTTTAGTATGAGTTCGAATGTGTTGGATTAGGCCTGATTTTTGCAAAAACGAATAATTGCAGTAAGAGCAAGTGTATGGTTTTGCTTCAGTATGAGTTCGCATGTGTAGAATTAAGCTTGATTTTCGCGAACATGAATAATCACAGTAAGAGCAAGAGAATGGTTTTTCTTTAGTATGAGTTCGAATGTGGTGGATTAAGCTTGATTTTTGCGAACCTGAATAATCACAGTAAGAGCAAGTGAAAGGTTTTTCTTTAGTATGAGTTCGAATGTGTTGGTTTAAGCCTGTTCTTTGCGCCGACGAATAATTACAGTAAGAGCAAGTGAATGGTTTTTCTTTAGTATGAGTTCGAATGTGTTGAATTAAGACTGATTTTAGCGAACATGAATAATCACAGTGGGGGCAAGAAAGTGGAGTTTTTTTTGTATGAATCCGCAAATGAGGCACTAGGTTAGACGTCAAAGTTAATTCTCTTTCACATTTAGAAGAAGGTTTATATGTTGAAGTATTGGGTTCCTTTTCTTTGTGTATTTGTTGAACGGAGATGATGTTCTTTGCCCTCGATTCAGCACCTAGAAGAGAAAACAATATATCAAGCCTCGTAGGCATGGGCAGAGAGAAGCAAGTTCGTCGATATCTCATAACAATCGTGGTAACGGTTTATTTCAACAATTTCTTCTAGAGTTATGTATGCAAATAAAATCAAATTAAGAAATAATCAAAGGTAAAATTAAAGTAAATTTATCATAATCCACAAAAATTTCAAAAATTATTCAATGAATATAAATAAAAAAAATTCAACCAATTACATGTAAAAGTCACGATCATGTCGGTAAGGAGAATGGCTTTCAAGAATCAATAGGATTTCCCTTCTGAATCTCACCTCCCTGACCTAGAATATGTGGATATCGGAAGAGATTTTGTTCGGTAGCAATAAACTCCTCCCCACCGAGCAGAACCATTGGCAGGTTGCAACAATATTGTAACACCGTGCGTGAAGGGGCGACTACTTGATGGCCATCGCTTGAGGGGCCGACGGCCAACAGGTCACGATACAGGCCACAGAAAAACATATCAAATGGAGGCCATTTAAGAATCCCCTGTGGAGGGTACGCTGCGTTTTGCTCCCATCCATCACTTCAACATTGTGTGAAACCACTAACTCAACAGCTCCGATACAGATTGATATAACCTTCTATCTGTATGACTCCCACACACTCAATCAATATGTATACAACGCGGTGGTCTAAACGCAATTAATTTTGAGGCAACATCTTAATCACCGTACTATTTTTTTTTTGAGCGCTTGCATTGCGACTAAGACCAGCATTCGTGAATTAAAACGTAGGTTGAAGTGGCTTGAGCCGTTCTTGAGTTTGAATTTAGGGAAAACGTTTTTACATATTTAAATAAAGCATTAAAATAAGACAATATGTAAGAGTTAATAGTAAGCTTCGATTCAATTAAGAAAACAGATTAAATTTAATTCTGAGGATGAGTTTTTAATAAAAAATAAATAGTATCAATATCTGTGGGTGAAGAAATGGTCGACAATTTCTAATGTTTTATCGAGTGTCGAAAATAATAAAGCCGATTCCAAAAATAGCCAATTCCTCTGACACATAAAAAATTGTTCCAGTGATCGCAGTCACCGGGACAAAGAAACCGGATCAGGTATATCGAACATCTCTATTGACAATATTTGAATAATCTTAAGGGCCCTTACAAATATTTTCTGTCAAAACAAAGTGTTCTGAAAATGTTTTATTCGTTCTCAAAATCAATTTCTGACCTCTAACTTGTGGCAGGACATTTCGGGAATGTGGACCCAGCCCGTTGAAAGCCCCGTCCCTAGACTATGCTACATTCGCACGATTCGTAGGATTTGAACCGTCTGTTGTCTTTCATTTGGAGAGTACGGGATGTGTCAGTTTAATAAAACAAATATTAAGGAAATTTGGTTTTACCCGCTGTTTGGTGAATTCCCTCAGAGTGCTCCAAGCATTCCTTTTTAATATCTGGGAGATCGATATCTATTTCACCATACGACATTCCACCTCCGTCTTCTTTTCTCGAGTCTCTGGTTCTGCTTTGATGACGACTACCCCAAGATTAGTATGCTCCATTGTTCCTAGAGCCTTGTTCACCTGGAAACCGAGAGTATTTGTTAAGTCTTTACTCGGAGAGCGTTTAGTTACGGGGAGGGAAGCAGACGCCGACACCACCAAACAAACTACCCGGAGACTCTTTATTCTCCTAAAGACAGACATCAGAACCCCCAACCGGCTGAAGAAGCTGTCAAAACTAGGAGAAAGATCCTCACGGGACAAAGAGCCTCGAGGTTATTGAAAAGAAGTCTTTAAATTTTAGAAGGTTGGAAACCCAGTAGAGCTGAGTCAGTTCTAATTATGTGATTGGAGATCATATTATAGTCATCACAGACAGTGCTCTTCGGAGTCGAAATGAGTATTTATATTATGTTGTTATTACGGACTCACAGTCAGTATCCCGGCGATTGTATAAATGGCATTTCTTTAAATTATGAACTAATTGACGAGTTGATACTTACGGCTGGTTTCAGCTTCGTTGGTGATTCGAAGAATAAGCGTTTAAGTCAAATTTCAACTTATCTCTGTCGCTGGAATCTTGGGGAAATGAAAATGTACTCATGCTTGTAGATAAAGGTGATTAAACCTTTGGTTTAGCCGAAATTCGGTAGAAATATACATTTCATCTAAAGTTATGTACTAATGCATTCGAGAACTGTTTTAGTCATGGCCGTCCAGTACAACACGATATACCGTAGCACAGTAAATAATAAAAATAATATATTGATTTGTTGATAATAAGCCCAACTTTATAAAGAGGTTAGAGGATATCTTGATGCAAGGTTCGAATTTGTAATGTTTTCGTCCAAGGTGCAAATCAACGAAAGGTGACAAAAGAATAACATAACCAACAAACGCGCGGTAGAGTCCATAGAAAGTACAGAATTAAGAAAATGATTTCATCTCGATGAAAATTGCAATTTTTTAGGGATGGACATAATCAGAATATCGCAATAATCGGATGATGTGTCGAATTCGACTCATAGGGTAGGGTGAGTGTAATATTTTTCGGTCTATGTTTGGAGATTGCGTCTGGATGACGTGCGTGCGATGACGTGCCATGATTTGACCCGCCGTCAACGAGTAGTTGACTGATATACACAAAGTTTGGACTGTCTTCTTCATCTCCTCGCTCATCTTCAGACTGGAAGTGCAATTTATATTTTCCATATTATTTGCCATTTGATTTGATTCTAATTTCATGCATTCGTTTTTATTTTAAAAATTCGAGAAATACTCAGTAAAAAGATGGTGTGTTTACTTCTTCAATAGCTCGACTCGTATCGACTTTTGAAAATGACGGAACTGCATAAACCTTCTGACGAACTAATTTTTTTGAAGTTCGGTGAAAATGTTTACTTGAAAAATGTTCAGAACAGACCTGAGATGAATTAAATAATGTAGATACGTTAGTGAAACAACGCGCGTGACTGTACTATTCTATGCTAACGTGGCATACCTGAGATTTACTGCGTTTAGTCTCGCACAAACATTCGTTTGACAAACAAGCTGTCACCAGCTGCCACAAACGCATTGCTGTAAGCTCTTTTCTGAAATAAAATGCCTTCCTGTGCTTTTGACAAGTGTAAAAATCATTCGGGAATAAAAAAACAAATCTCATGGAGTTTCTTTTCGTGCGAAGTACATACAAATCACTTATTATTTCAATTAATACAATTATTCACAAACCAAATGGTATAAGTGAAATAGCGAATGCAGAAATACATAAGTGTGTGGAAGACAACCTAGCGACAGTACACGAGTACGTCGCATGCTACTTCGCTCGTAAGTTTGTTAGGGAAAAGGGGGCTTGTAACGCGGAGACTGTAACGCGGGACGTTTATATAGCTATCTCATTCATACACACATATTCTGCTTGGTATGGCTATCCTTTTCATGCGCGTTAACTTTTTTGGGTACACTTTGGTTGAATGAATGGAATAATATTTGGATGTAATAATCCTTTATTTTATTTTATTATAAAACACAAACAACGAGTAAAATGCAATTTCAAAATGAATTATCAAGTGAGCAATACGACAAGCAGAAGTGCTTGGATTCAATCGACAAGATAGATTAATTCACTTAGGGTGATGCAGCCGTTTATATAGCTGTTTTAGGCTACTCTAAAGTGTTAAAGTTTATTTGATACAAACAACGATTTACAGATAGTTTTATCGGTTATAAGAAAATAACTTAATATCGAAATCTCAGTATGGTTTCAGGAACAACTTAAGCACTGCTGATGCCATAGAAGATATTATAAATACGATCTCAAAAAGCTTAGACGGGGGAAATAAATCTTTGGCAATCTTTATAGACCTACAAAAGGTCTTTGATACGATAGTGCGGAGAGGGTCTCCTGTGTGTGCCTGTACCGGCCGGACTCCCTGCTTACACAGACCGGCACGTACTCTCAGTAGCGCCATGGTGAAGTGCGGAGGGAGTCTCCTGTTTGTGCCTGTACCGGCCGGACACCCTGCTTACACAGACCGGCACGTACTCTCAGTAGCGCCATGGTGAAGTGCGGAGGGAGTCTCCTGTTTGTGCCTGTACCGGCCGGACACCCTGCTTACACAGACCGGCACGTACTCTCAGTAGCGCCATGGTGAAGTGCGGAGGGAGTCTCCTGTGTGTGCCTGTACCGGCCGGACACCCTGCTTACACAGACCGGCACGTACTCTCAGTAGCGCCATGGTGAAGTGCGGAGGGAGAGTCCTGTGTGTGCCTGTACCGGCCGGACACCCCTTATACAGACCGGCACGTACTCTCAGTAGCGCCATGGTGAAGTGCGGAGGGAGTCTCCTGTGTGTGCCTGTACCGGCCGGACACCCCTTACACAGACCGGCACGTACTCTCAGTAGCGCCATGGTGACGTGCGGAGGGAGTCTCCTGTGTGTGCCTGTACCGGCCGGACACCCCTTACACAGACCGGCACGTACTCTCAGTAGCGCCATGGTGACGTGCGGAGGGAGTCTCCTGTGTGTGCCTGTACCGGCCGGACACCCCTTATACAGACCGGCACGTACTCTCAGTAGCGCCATGGTGACGTGCGGAGGGAGTCTCCTGTGTGTGCCTGTACCGGCCGGACACCCCTTATACAGACCGGCACGTACTCTCAGTAGCGCCATGGTGACGTGCGGAGGGAGTCTCCTGTGTGTGCCTGTACCGGCCGGACACCCCTTACACAGACCGGCACGTACTCTCAGTAGCGCCATGGTGAAAGACCACCATTTAGAATCGAAAAACGTTGCTTGAAATGGCTTTAGCCGTGTTTGGGTACAAGACATCTTAATAGTACACAACTGCTCACCCTATTGAATTTTGCAGCCCCCTAGACGGGAGCACCGAAATACCTGAATAAACCCTGAACTCCATAACAGCGGACGGTCTTTTCTAAACGAGCGGATTGCGATATTTGGAGCGCAGATGTCAGGTGGAAATGCTGTTCTACCGGTATTTTGACTTGTGGTGCTCCGAGGAACTTACGTCATTGATCCAACTAATCGCTTCCACTATTGAAAGAACAATAAATGGAGGGAGAGCTAATTATTTTTACCCAACCTACACAAACTCGCGATTAATCACTTTCTCCGGGTTTTTACGTCTTACACCATGAGAGAGAAAGAGACAACAAATTTCATAGACTGCTTCTATATACTGTCGCAATGATCTTAAGCTCCTGGGTCACCACGGGACTCCGCCCACAATTTTTATTATGCCACTAAACTTGACACAACTAAACGGTTTTTTAGGCTAGATGATACTTTTTTGTTGAAATTAATACTGTGAAAAAGTGGCTATACGAATAAACAAAAACATTATGTCGATATGTGATATGAATGGATATATAAATACCTTAGCCTTAGTCTTAGCCACGCCCAGGTGCGTCGAGTCAGGTTAAAATCATCAAAAACAAGTCAAAAACTGACTTCACTTCCTTGGATAGATACTACTCTACCAACTCTATGCTTCCACTCATACACCCCCTCCCCCTTGACAGGAAACTGTCATTTAAAGTATTGTACCTTGTAACACGTCTTCTATTTTATTATCAAACTATAAATATTATCGATTCAACTTTCAACTGACCCCCAACGTTTTATCTGTTTCCAACTGCGATGAATAAAATTATGTTCGCAAGAAATGGTGGTTTTTGTAAACAAAACAATATCCAAAGAAGCGAAGCTGGCAGTCCACAATGGAGTGCTGATACTAACCCTGATGTACAGCAGTGAGGCGTGGAACTGCAGAGGAAGGATGAAAGTAGACTGAATGCTATAGAAATGAGATCCCTGTGTGGCTAGCAGTTCACGAAGGAGTGCTGATACCAACCCTGATATACAGCAGTGAGGCGTGGAACTGGCAGAGGGAGTATGAAAGTAGACTGAATGCCGTAGCAATGAGATCCCTGAGGCGCACGTGCGGTAAAACCATGTATGACCGTGTTAGAAATGTGGATATCCGGAAAAAATGCAAAGCTGATGTGAGTATAATGAAAAGTATCAAGAAAGGGACGCTTAGATGGTTTGGGCACGTAGAGCGGGTGAACGAAGAAAGGAGTGTGAAAAGAATGTATGACAGGGCTACGAATATATGGCCATGTCAAGAGTCAGAATAACAGAAGAGTATGTATGAGAGGATGTGTGAATGTGAATGAAGCAAGGAGTGTGTACCGAGGCAGAATTGTTTGGCGGTCCATCCTCCCTGCCTACCTCTGCGGGAAACGTCGTGATGGTTAGTTAGTTAGGTTAGTGTAAAAGAACGCTCGCTCGTCGGTCCCACAGTTTACCGCCTGCAAAGTTAACCGTGTCGAGCTGTACCGTTATGAGCGTCTGCTTGAACGCCCCTGTTTAAAATAACTTTTTTTAGTGAACACCGCACAAAAATCCCAACTGTCCGGAGCCGGTGCGACTAAGGCGTCCCTCTGTTGGGAGCGCTGTGTGATTGAGAGAGTGGGTAAGGAAGGAGATGGAGAAGAGGATGGTGAGGCAGCAGAGCAGCTCGGTATTTAGATCTGGCGGCCCAAAAGCGCTAAAGCCTTAGAGTATACTAGAGGTAGCCCAAGCCAAGGCAGTGAAATCAGTTTTGGACTTGTTTTTGATGATTTTAACATGACTCGGCGCACCTGGGCGCGGTTAAGACTAAGGCTACGGTATTTATACATCCATTCATATCGCATATCGACATAATGTTTTTGTGTATTCGTATAGTCACTTTTTCACAGTATTTTTATCAACAAAAATATAGCATCTAACCTAAAAAACCGTTTAGTTGTGTCAAGTTTAGTGGCAAAATAAAAGATGTGGGCGGAGTCCCGCCGTTAACCAGCGAAGATAGCCAGCTTAAGATCATTGCGACAGTAAATAGAAGCGGTCCAAGGGCCCTTTTCTCTCATGGTGTACGATGTAAAAACTCGGAAAAAGTGATTTATTACAATTTCGGATGGGTAGGGTAAAACAAATTAGCTATCCCTCCATATATTGCGGCTTCAAGGGTAAAGTATTTCGGCCAACAAAGTTTCGATTCTGACTGGCGGTATTTCGCCATGGGGATACTGCGAGTATCCCCCCGCCTGGAACGTGGCGTATAATATATAACTACTAAAATCGAAATTAAAATAATTCTCTCATTCTTTTTAAAGACCACTGTAAATTATGCCCTACACACTCTCAGTATCGCCCCAGAAAAATGTGAAAGAAAGCCATTCAGAATCGAAGCGTTGCTTGAAACGGCCTTAGCCGTGTTTGGTGACCAGATCTGAATAGCTAGGTACTTGCCAACCTTCCTCTTCCCCGTCTCCTTCCCGTTCCCAGCACCTCCAGTTCGATCTGCCAGGGGAATACTATGTCTGATGCAACTTTGAAGAAGTGTTACATGTGTTGTTTATAGATTAAGTTATCGGGGTCATTTTCTGACCAAACATGAGGTTATCAGTGTGCCACCAAACGATAGAATTGTGTTTGGGCGTGTGTGTGTGCCCTAGGTCACCTCAATGTCATCTTTCTTCTTCGGGAATTAATCAAACATTTTCCTTCCCCTTTCCCTTTGACAGGCTGTCACCAAAATGTTGGCTTCCCGCAAATGTAATAATCCACCTGACAGATAGTACCTGTGCAGGTAATTACGTAATACTCTCTTATAATAGACATTAATTCCCTAATTATTTTATTTAAAATAATTTTTTGTCGATTTGCTAGTACTTTTCGATTTGAGATCTCTACCGACTAGTACTATTTTTTGGCGAGTTCGACTTTAATTGAAGTGTTCATCGCGAAGGGTTTATTTCAAAGAACTAGCAGTTCCTGAAGCGTTCACAAAACTTTGAAGTTTTTCCCAACGCTAAAAAAAAAATATTAGGAAAGCAGGGGGTCTACACAAAACAGAAAAAATCGGCAAGTGGTCTACGGGACAAAAAAGTTTGGGAACCTCTTTCCTAGACGATTCCTAGAACCATAGACATAAAATACAAGACACGTCATATTCATACAAATTGAACGATAAATTTGGCACGCTCTGATATCTGTTTGAAAACTCATAACGCATGAAAAGGATAGCCATACCAAGCAGAATATGTGTGTATGAATGAGATAGCTATATGAACGTCCCGAGCGACATTCTCCGCGTTACAAGCCCTCTCTTCCCTAACAAACTTACGAGCGAAGTAGCATGCGACGTACTCGTGTACTGTCGCTAGGTTGTCTTCCACACACCTATGTATTTCTGCATTCGCTATCTCACTTATACCATTTGGAATGTGAATAATTGAATTAATTGAAATAATAAGTGATTTGTATGTACTTCGCACGAAAAGAAACTCCATGAGATTTGTTTTTGTTCCCGAATGATTTTTACACTTGTCAAAAGCACAGGAAGGTATTTTATCTCAGAAAAGAGCTTACAGCGATGCGTTTGTGGCAGCTGGTGACAGCTTGTTCGTCAAACGAATGTTTGTGCGAGACTAAACGCAGTAAATCTCAGATATGCCACGTTGGCCTAGTTTAGTGCAATGTTGTCTCAGTAACGTATCTAGATAACCCGCTTGTATTTTGGTATCATATTGACCGACCGAAATTCCCCTCTCTGACTTCTGACCCAAACAATCACATAACTGATAACTTTTACCAGTATAAAGGACGTAGCTGAAGTCTGTGCTGCGTAGTTTGTCACCAACTCGGTGCTTGGAAGCTTATTTGACCAGTGTGTAACAAGTTGCAGAATGTCTTTCTTCCGAGAAATGGTGTTGATGGCGGTTCTGGTGGCCTGTGTTGTTCATGGGGTTGTAGGACTACGTACAGGTAGGCATTCGTGTGTTATTATCTACCATCTACGCGGGGTGGGGTTTGTATTTTGTTTTTTCGTTTATGTCATAGACGCTTCCATACTGTTAGTAAATATGTACTTTTGTATGACGCGAAGTGGCTGTCTATTATAATTAAAATGAAACATTACGACTTTGTTTTGACCACTTGTTTAGTTTTATTGTCGCCTCATAAAGTAATTAAAAATTGGCTAAAACAAAATTCTATTCTTTTATTATCGTATTGAAAATGTTCAAAAGAAGTTCATTAAACACCTATCGTATCGTTTTAGTTATTATCGGTTCAATCCCATTGCTCTATATAAACGTAGAAAAATCTTGGATGCTTTGTTCCCATACAAAGTTGTGAACTGTCTTGTTGATTCATCATATCTCCTAGAAAGGATTGCATTTCGTTGGCCTGAACGCAATACAAGATCAAACGATCTGTTTAAAATACCTCACTTTAAGACTAAAAGCGCACAAAACTCGTTGATAGGACGAATCTGTAAAACTCATAATACCCTGCGAGATGTAGACATTTTCAACCATAATTTGAAATCCTATAAAATGAAACTTACTGAAGTGTTACTTTAAATGATACTAATTCTACTGTTATCTATCTACTGTACTTAATTTAACATGTTATGCTTATACCTAAATCTTCACTTGTTAATATAACCTAAGTGTACTTATTAATGGAACTTGATTGGTCGAAAATATGTATAATTGTAACTATATTTAAACTTATATGACTGTTTGTTTCCTAAATAAAGAAAATAAAATAAAAAATAAAATAAAAATTGTAATAATAAATAAAAAAAATTTGGATTTTTTTTTACAGTTAGTTTTTTTAATTTCATTTAGAACTTTTACTCTTTCTACAATAAGTATCTAAATAAACACTAATTATTTTGTCAATCAGTATTTAGATAGATAGTTAAAAAAACAAAAATCAAAATATTTTTTTTAATTATTTCAGCATTTTCCTATCTGCGATTGACTTAACTTACAATTATTTGATTCATTTTTTTTAATCATTTTTTGAAAAATGAAAAATTAAATCTATTCATAGTTTTAGACAAAAATTACCAAACAGTACAGATGAATTTCTAATTAAATCAATAAATTAGTAAAAATTAACGTTAATTCATTAAAATCTCTAATGTGAACGATAATTAAAAAAAATAATAAAATATGCGGTTGCCAAAATCCATATTGTTATGGTTTTTCGAATGGAAAATAGTAGGTGTCTTAGTTAGGACTGGGAATCTGACGTTTTTAATCTTCATTCAAATGAACGAAAAAAATATAAAAAAGGAAGCTATATACTGACACTATATCGAGGGCATACTTGCAGAATGCATTAAGTCAGTTTTTGTTGTTTTCCCGTTTAAAATGTCAAAATGTATAACTGCTTTACACCCTGGTACACGCATGAAGTTCTAGGATACTTAGTTTTCAAATAAAAAACGTATTAAGTCATATTGTTATATTTATATTCTGGCAGAAAGCATGCTGTTGGGGCAAATAAGAAATTGTCCAAAGAAGCGAAGCTAGCAGTCCACAATGGAGTGCTTATACCAACCCTGATGTATGGCAGTGAGGCATGGAACTGGCAGAGGAAGGATGAAAGTAGACTGAATGCTGTGGAAATGAGATCTTTGAGACGTATGTGCGGTAAAACCTTGTATGACCGTATTACAAATGTGGATATCCTGAAAGAATGCAAGGCTGATATGAGCGTAATGGATAGGATCAAGAAAGGGACGCTTAGATGGTTTGGGCATGTAGAGCGAATGAACGAAGAAAGGAGTGTGAAAAGAATATATGATGCGAAAGTGAATGGAAGAAGAAGTCGAGGACGCCCGAGAAAGACATGGCACGATCAAGTAAATCAAATACTTGAATCGGGTCATGTGAAGAGTCAGAAAAACAGAAGAGTATGTATGAGACGATGTATGAATGTAAATGAAGCAAGAAGTGTGTGCCAAGACAGAGTTGTATGGCGGTCCGTCCTCTCTGCCTACCCCTGCGGGGAAACGGCGTGATGGGTAGTTAGTTAGTTAGTTAGTTAGCAGAAAGCATGATGTATGACTTAATGCATCCTGCAAGTTCTAAATACGAGACTTGTGGCGTGCGGTTTGCATTAAGTCTGAATTAGTGCTTTCTACTAGTACAAAGTTTCTTCCCAAATAATTTTACCACTACTCAATATTTATGTGTTATCATGTTTATTACATCAACGGTATGCACATATTTGCCGATAATTTTTGAACATTCTTACAGACGTATGTAATATTTTTTGCATTACCTACATAGTTTTTTTTTCAGGTAAAATAACAATTATTGAAGAACATGAAACAAGTGATTTGATTGAAAATCAAATTTTTTTATTTATTTTTTTTTATTTTTTTATTATCAAACATAATACATAGTAGTGTTATACAAGTTTTATATCAGAATATATATTTTTAAATGTAAACATTTCATTATAAATTACCCTCATAAAAAAGCAATGCTTGTGTGTATGAGGGGGTGTTGTTTATTTAGTTACTAATAATTTGCTGTAATGATTTTTCAAAGATATTTATTTTAAATTTTCAGTGTAATTTTTTAATTGTGTTTTGAATTCTTTAATATCATCATTAATTAATCTTATTTTTTTCTGGTAAACTAAGTCACCACATAAAATCGTAATTTTTTTTGATAGTGTATTAAGACATTGACAAAGTTCATTTGTGAAGTTTGTTATGCTTGAATTATGTGTTCGGTATATTGTTATGACTCTATAAATATTATTTTTAAATTTAAATTCTATATTTAAACAATTTACAAGTTCTATGTTTACTTCAGCAATATTAGTAACTTCACAATCATCACGTATGTACATTATAACTCCACTGTTTTTGTTTATTGCTGTCTTTGTGGCAAATCCGTGATAGTTGGGTAGGGCGTTTATATGTTGATCGCTGTTTGAATGCGTTTCAGTTAACCCTATGCAAACCGGTAGCACATTTAAATTATTTAGGTTAAATTAAAGTATTAAATGCACTGACTGAAAGGGGATTTTAATTCTGATAAATCTTTAGATGGCTAAATTTACTATAAAGATAACCACTTTACTAAAATATTGACAGAGTTTAACAGAAGCCCAAAAAACAAATCCGATATTTCACCTAACACTCATTTGTCTCAATTAATAGTTACTTCAGCAAATTTTGATAAAGTATTACTAAGTGAATCAACAATGTTGTTTAAAATGGTTGAAACTATAGATGATGTCATTAATGAAACTGAAAATCGTTTTAACTCATCTTTGCTTCAAAAAGATTCTCGCAATGGTGTATCTTTGAACCAGCCTGAACCAACTACGTCAAAATGTGTTATTCTTGATGAGAAAACTGGTTTTCTTTGTAGATGTGATTTAGCAATTGAAGAAAGTATTTCTGAGGGAAAGAGATGGAAACAGGCAAATCCTCAAAACTGGAAGAGAGAAAAAAATAAGCGTTTAAGAAATGAATGCTTACCTTATAAAAATTATAAGGATATTACAACAGAACCGAAATTACCGAAGCGATTTACAAATCACAAATGTAAATTCAATTGCAATTTTCGGATTTGTTCTTACAATCGCAAAAAAGATTACATTCTAAAAAATGTTGAAAGTAAAATTCCTGTCTCAAGAAGACCCAGGAATTAAAATGCAACACTGAGACAATACTCAAAGAGCAAGAGTCTGTGAAAAGTTATTTTTAAGTACATTACATATTTCAAATAGGTCAGTAATTCAAGCTTTCAAAGGAAAGGAAAATAGGGGAAGACAATTTATATTACTTAATCGTAGAGGTAAACACCCTCCTGCAAATAAAACAAGCAATGAAGATTTTATCAATATAAAAGTCCCACATAGAATCCTTTTCGTTTATGGAAAGTCATTACACGAGGAAATACTCCAAAAGGAAGTATTTAGATGGCAAATTAACAATTTGCAAAATGTACAAACAGCTAATAAAATTTAAATACTTAAGTATTCGTTTAGAAGGGGTAAATTGGCTAAAAATTAAATACCTTAAATATGAAAAGAAAACTTTTTACCATTCAATAAAAAAAAAAAATAATTTTAGTGACGAGAATGAATCGATAAACGTCTTAACTATGAGGGGTGCATCGCGTATCAATCGTTATTTGTTTGTAGAAATCATCAAAATTCCACAATTATACAAGAATTCTTGTTATGTAAAAGACCATAAGGGCGTATATAAATAAATAAATAAAAAGCGAAACTGTTGATTTGCCCATCAACTTCGCAACGCTTAAAGAAGTTTTAAAAATTATCACTATTAAAAGATAATAAATCTGCCGGCCCTTTGCGCCTTAAAGCCTGATTCACACCAACGTCCGGTTCCGCTCAGTGCCGATATTGTTCCGCAAGAAAACTTATTGATATGGTATGAATATCAATCAGGGAATATGTGCCAAGACAAATTTGTGTGGCAGTATATCCTTCTGCCCACCCTTTTAACTACTTTATCACGAAATAATATTTTTATTACAATTATTAAAATATTATTTAGTGATCAAAAAAATTTTTTAAATCAAAAAATGATGTTTTATTTTTATTAAAAATAATTATTTAACTAAATAAGTAGTTTAAATATCACAAGGGTGGGCAGAAGGATATACTGCCACACAACTTTGTCTTGGCGCCATCTGCAATGCCTCACTTCGTCTCCAGCGTTACCCTGATATTTTCAAAAAAGCTAACGTCACACTGCTTCCCAAACCAGACAAGGATCCGCTCCTTACCATCTGTATCTGTATATATGACCTTCTGGGGTTACTGGCTTACAAGGTGATGAGTTGGACCAATCTGTGCTTAATATTTATTGTTGCGAGCTTTATTTTTAACACTTGGTTGTTGTAGAATTTGCTCTTTAATTTTCCCGTCTCAGTTGCTTGAGAAATAATAAATTATTAACCTTATTATTGTAACGTCTGATTGTCTTGATCTGTCTTCCGAAGTAGTTTTTGTTCTCCGTTCATGTGGTTGTACTGTAGCAAGTTCACAGCAATCATTTCCATGAACGTGGAAGGAGAGATTGAAAATATTTGACGATAAAGCCATTTTTCTAAATTTCTCTGGTGCATTATTTTGACATTTAAGTCATAAAACACAAACTCCTTCGAAATATCCTTTCTTGCATAGTGAGATGAAATTTCCGGAAAAGAATCCGTCTGCTCGTCTGGTCTCCTGGTCTCCTGGCTGCAGGTGGATGATGCTGTCGCATATTTTGTGATCATAATTTATACGGAGTCATTTTTGCGATAATTGTCTGAAAAGAGTTGCCATGAAAAAACTGTAACACATTTGATGTTTTTTCCGTTGTTTGCTAAGAATTATTTATTAGCTTTCAGAACCAATCAAATAAAATGATTTATGTAGAGATATATTTTGACTTACTCATTCTGATTTCTTATTGCCATCTCTTCCCCCTAAGGTTATCGCTTTCACCTTATAACATCGTTAGTTCAACACAAGCGTGCTTCAACAAATTGAACACATCGATAACGAAATATAAACATACGTTAGGTAAATTGATTTAGACAAGTAGAACTAGAAATGAATAGATTACCTAGCCCTGCTTTGAACTTATTTCATTTTTATTATGTCAACTAATTTATTATGTTACCCTAACTCATTGGCTTTAAATGTATTAAATTAGAAATAAAAGTAACTTTGTTTTGAGACCACTTTATTGGATAATACACCAACCGGTTTCGGCTCTACCTGAACCTTCTTCAGGGTTGAATAGCCAAGCATCAACAGGGTACAAAATGAAAGTCAACAAAAGTACAAAGTTAGCGGTTATATATACATACAGAGGGAAGAACAAAAGCATGAAAGTAATGACAATACCGCCACTGGCCTATAGTTTCGCGTATCTGTTTTACTGCCTGATTTGTGTGTTGGGCTTACCCTAGTAAGTTTCCAAGATTGGTACCATTGATCTCCCAGATTAATAATACTATATGGTGGGATGCACTTTTCGCTTCCTCAGGATTAATTAGGCTGAGACAAATTGAACTTGTGTTCCTGGGAACCTCTTGCCGGAGACTGTATGTGATTCTTTGCATTTCATTTTGTCAATACAAAATACCTTTGTCGAACCATACTGGATACCTGACATTAGCTTTCAATTGTTTTTTTAAAGGTACACATAAGTCATATATAATCATTAGGACTAGCGTTGCGACCACTTTGAAAGAACTGCTTCTTTTGGCAACAGTTCCTACTTCATTCATTGTTCATTGAACAAATACTTCAATTGAAGTCACTAGTTCATTTTAGCGTTCATTCATTTCATTGAACAAATATTTCAATTGAAGTTGGTAGTTCATTTTAGCCTTCATTCATTTCATTAACTTCATTTAATTGGAAAAATACTTCATGAAGTCGGTAGTTCATTTTAGCGTTCATTCATTTCATAGAAATAACTACTTCAATCTGCAGCAGTACAGTTGCGAAGGTGAAGATTTTGGCAAGGAACCGGTTCCAGTTTTTTTCACTTTCTAAACTTTACCGACTAGCATGGGCTTTTACGGCGAGGAACTAGTTCCAGTTCTTTCCACTTTCAAAGCGCTACCGACTAGTACGTGCTTTTTCGGCGAGGAACCAGTTCCAAAAAGAACTGAACAAATAACCGGATAAATTCAAATCTCTTTTTTGCGAGTTCGACTTCGTAGGGTTCATTTTAAAGAACTAACAATTCGTGAAGCACTCACAAAACATTGAAGTTTTTCCCAACGCTAATTAGGACAGTATAAAAGTAGTCTACAGCCTCGTTTACCGATTTCATTACATATAGATGATCCCAGTCAAAGTGAGACAATATGTTTTAACAGATTTATGTTGATGCGCTTTGTTGAAGTGGATCTTATTCGATGTGAAAGGCAGTGACGTTCGGTAATGGTTTATGCGCGTACTGTACTGATAATTATTTTTGTTATTGTCAAATGTGTATAAAGCCCAAATTGGGAGTACATAGATATAATATAGTATAACACCTTTCGAGGATTTCATGTTATGAATTGTTTCTTCCAACAAGTCCACTAGAATTGGGAACTATAAATACAAGCGCCCATTGCTGGACCATCTGTCGGATGAGCTACACCTACTCTTCTTGTTCTTCTCTTTGATAAGTGTTCACTTTCTAACGGTAGTTGGTATTTTGCAGGTGATCCATGCACCGTGGAAGCAACAGAGCAGCCCGGCAAATGTCTGCAATTATCGAAGTGCTCCGTGATCCTTGAAGATATTCGAAAGGGAATATCTCCTCAGGTGAGGCTTCCACTTCACACTCTTACAGTAGCCATACTCTCTAGACTCTACACTTTACACTGGAGATGCAGATGCGGATGAGGATGTAGATTTTATCCTTAGAGTAACAATTTTAGAGACCTAATTTTGCGCAATTTTGACGCTACTTTTTGACCAAGCATGGACCATTTAACAGGGTTGTCACAAATTAAGTAAATTAGGTATTTTGTTGTGAGTAGGTAGTTGTAAATCATTAAAAAGAATGAATGTTGTACATTCTTTTGTTTATTCAAAGATACATTAATCAATAAGATTTTTTAAATCTTATTTATAGATAAAAATATAAACGAATTTAATTATTAGTACAGAACATTTTATAATACATATTATAAAATGAACTTCAGTTCCATCAACAAAATAGTTTACAAACTAAAGTAAAATAAAAAAAAAAATGTACGGTGATAACAGATGTTAAATCATTTTCTTAACCTTGGAGAAAGAATATATGGAGAGAGATCATTTTTTTTTACCTATGTAAAACTGTGATAAATCACTTTCTCTGCGTTTTTACGTCGTACACCATGAGAGAGAAAGAGACACAAAAAATCACAAAAATGACACCATTTGTTTTGCACCAAAAATTTTAATGGTGATGTCAAAACTGGTCAAAGATGTGAAAAAAATTGACCATAAAAACCTTTTGTATTGCCGAAGGTACTATCGAATCATATTGAGGCACCGCGAAATCCTTAAGACGGATCTTTGTAAATGTTTTGTCGAAGTGGTTACTTGGGCAATGGACTGAGCAGATTGTGCCATGGTATTGGTGAGTCCAATTTTGCCTTCTCGTAGCACGGATTCATTTTTCTCGCCTTTTTTCATCCTTTGGAAATCTAAAAATAATTAAATAAATAATAATATTCCAATTTTGGCATAGCCTTACATCTGGGGAGGCACACAAAACCGTAAAGATAACTAAGAGATAAACACTATTCTGTCTTTATCTGTTTGCCAACAATTAAGCGTTAGTATCATGAGAAAGAAAGAGACCGGGATACTTTCAGAAGCCGTACGAAAAGGGGGTTCCCTGTTCTTGAAAAATTATTTGACATTCTCGTAAATCTCTCGAAGTAAAACATATAAAAAATGCATTAAAACTCATTTCAAACGGAAGTTTATTATATTGGAACGAATAGTCCAAAGATCAATTATATATTGGTGTAAGTTACTAGTTGTTTTGTAGGTTAGGATGTTAAATATTTGAGATCAAACTAAAAAAAACGATTTTTATGGTACATACGTGTGAAAACTGTTTTTTTTTGTCCTTTTATACTTCGATTAAAGCATCCAAGAATAGCACATATGGCCATGACGTTTTGTTTGAGATTGCACAAAAAATCACTCAAGTTTTTAACTATTTACGTACTTTTGACAGCCTGTTCGCCTGACAGTCAAAATTTGTGTGAAGTTCGTGTAGATTAAAAAACGGCTTCATGGCATTTAGCCCGCCCCAAATCGTGTATTGGTTTTAACAATTGTTTGTCTCTTTTTCTCATATGTTTATAGAACCGAGCATAAAGAGAGAGCTATATTTTGCGAGTTTGTCAACGATTTGACACAAATTAGTACGGTCTCTTTTACATTGTTACTCTGAGATTGTATCATCATGTGCACACATGTTAAATCACATATTTTCTCATCAACTAATAATTATGTGTCCCGCTTTATTCATTAACAATCGAATGGCAAGGATATCCCAAACTAATATTTACATGAAAGGGTTTAGTTGAAGGAAGTTTTGATGGCTTTAAAAGGGTTGCAGTAGGTTTTAACTTAAAGTTTAAGCGTTGTATTTTCTCTGTTTTTTGTATTCCATATTTATTAAATCTCCTTAACATCATAATGAAGCGTAAAGCTTTAGTGAGTTCATTTTTTTTTCAGACATGCGCCTTCGAAGGGATCTATCCGATTGTCTGCTGTCCTCTAATCTCAAAATAGACCGTCTACAATAGAAAAATCTGAAACAAACTGGAAAGCCATTAAACATAACTTAAAATGTATTGATTGGAAAAAACTTCAAAACATCGACAATACAAATGATGCATGGAATAATTTCAGTATTATAAAAACAATCCTAAAGGTACCTATAAGAACTCCGTCAAAAGAAATTTTCTTAAACTTTAATGTTCCCAGCATCACAAAAATATACACAAAAAATGCTCCACTTAATTTAAAAAGAAAGAGTGAGTACCTTACTGACCAACACACTCACACTACAAGAACAAAAACCTTAAATAAAATCAACATTCCAAGATTGAACACATCTTTTGGACAGAAAAACCACAAGTTTCATGCTGCCAAATTATATAATGCTCTCCCAAAACATATTAGAGATGCCATCGAGATGCAAATGTCTAAGAGCAACATAAAAATGTGGATCAATAACCACGAAGACGAGGAAATTACAAAGATTACGAAGTCAACGTAGAACCAGTGACACCAACGCAGCAACCTACAGTCCCCCTCGGAACAGGAATCCCCAGTGAGGAGGACTGTGAATAAAATATTATTGGTTTTCAACATATCTGCTTTTCAAAATGGTATATTGTAATTAATAATAAAAAAAAATTAAAATGTTCAAAAGATGGATAGTTACAAATCAACAAAAAAATTGTGTATGCCTTAAAAAATAAAATAACATCATATTTATGGTTTAAAGTTTATTTTGTAGAACTCCATTTTAATTTTAATGTTTTTCAATTTTATTTAAACAATAATTATTATTATTTTAAATTTAAAAAAAACAATTTTTAGTTAAAAGTTCTGCTTTCATGATTTTTTTGAATTTACCTAGCAGTACTTTTAACTAAAAATTGTTTTTTTAAATTTAAAATGATAATAATTATAGTTTAAATATAATTAATAACATCATATTCCTGAACAGCAAAATACATTGATTTTAATGATTTTATTTTTCAGAAAAAACATTCGTTACAATTTCAAATATGTTTATTATTGTTGTGTTTCAGAATTTAATAAAAAAAAACAAATACATATTTTACTGTGAAAATATTTATGTTTCATCGTTATTTTTGTTTTAGCATTGTATTAATTTATTCACATTTGTGTTTAAGTGCTTATTTAATGTATAAATGACACATTTCATGTAATATGTTGATATTGGAAATTTGGTGTCGCTGTGGTTTCAGTTACCGGTGACTATGATTAATCCAGTTATTTGAGAAAACGGTTCCTGGTGCTGGAAAAGTTCCACGAAGAAGATTTTTACTTATTTAAGAAGTCTTGTTTATATTATTGAGGAGTTGGTAGCTATATTTTTTTAACAAAAGGCACTGGAACTGTGAAACCGGTCCTCGTTTCTCACCAAATACTGGTTTACGAAAAAAATCTCCTCAAACAGCAGGGATAGGAATTTGGACCATCTCTACCGGCAGCAGCTTTCAGCCCGTTTGTTAGCGTCGGCCAGTGATTTTTTCATGTTTTCAGCAAATATATTTCAATTATTACCACTTTCGACCTCAAATCTGATCAATTTATGCGATTGGCTACGAAAATGCTTGTTTTCATAATTTAAATCTTGTGTATCTGGTATTTTCTTCTTGGTAAAGGTGCCCCATATACTGACTAGATAACTCAGATGGGAGTGGATAATACCATAGCATGTGGCGCCGAGTAAAAATGTAAAGAGGAAGCCTTGGAGTCGATAGAGTACACAAGGTTAATGAAATTTTTATTTATTTCACATGTACAACACGGGAGTTCCAGCAAAGCTTATTGTATGAGTAACCTTAAGAATATTATAAATTGCATATTTTGAAGCTTTTCACTTGCAAAAGTAATATGTAAGTACATGTTTTCTTTTTCCCGAAAGAAATTGTGGTTTTTGTAAATGTTGAGGCTCAATTTATTTATTCGTAGCCTTTTAATTAGATTCGAAAAATCTTCGTTAATTTCAAAGTCACTCAGATTTCCACCACGGTAATAAATCACAGTATCATCAGCGTAAAATGGAAGGTTTCTTGAGCCACATTTAGTTATGTCACTGACGTATAATCAGTACCAATGAGCCCTGCGGCCCTCCACGAGTGATTCTCCCGACGCCGCTCAAGACCCCTCTGATTTCGACAAGACAACATCTACGAGCTAGGTCACTCCAAAGAAGGTTTAGAGATAACCCTACTTACCGCAAATGAACTAATTTTTTAGATTTATTTAAATAATAGTCTTCTAATAAAACCTCCGACCTCCTCATATATCTGTAATGGGAAGCAACTAAGTATTAAATATAGAAATATACTGTTTACCATTTTTTTGTTATATACACAGATAAATATATGCACAGATTAATGTAAATATAACAAAATTCCACAAAGTTAAGTCAAGTGCGTGTATATAATTGGAATAAAATAACCGCAGAGAAAATTTTGATATTATGGAATGTAAATATATTATGTCTAAATATATATACATATTATTTTTACACATCAACTGAGTTTTTCAGTAGGCTCTTTATAATAACAGTAAAGGTAGTAATAAATAAAAGACTTATCAATTTTATTGTAAAACAAACAAAAACCTTAGAGTGCTCTGGTGTATTTAGTATGAGTTCAAATGTGTTGGATTAAGTCAGATTTTCTCCAACATAAATCATCACAGTAAGAGCAATAAAATGGTTTTTATTTAGTATGAGTTCGAATGTGTTGGATTAAGTGTGATTTTCGCGAACATGAATTATCACAGAAAGAGCAAAAAAATGGTTTTTCTTTAGTATGAGTTGGAATGTGTGCAACTAAATATGCTTTTTTTGAAAACGAATAATCTCAGTAAGAGCTAGAGAATATTTTTTTTTAGTATGAGTTCGTGTGTGTTTATTCGAGTTTGATTTTCGCGAACATAAATAACCACAGTAAGAGCAAGAGAACGGTTTTTCCTTAGTATGAGTTCGAACGTGTAGAGTTAAGCCTGAATTTTGCGCACATGTAAAGTTGCAGTAAGAGCAAGAGAAAGGTTTCTCTTTTGTATGAATTCGTGTGTGTCTCATCATGTTTGTTTTTTGCGAACATGAATAATCGCAAAAAGAACAAAAGAATGGCTTTTTTTCAGTGTAATGAGCCACTGGGTTAGACTTCGAAGTTAATTTTCTTTTTTCTAATGTTTTAGGCTCTTTTCTTTCGGGTATTTGTTGGACCGGAACGATGTTCTTTGCCCTCGATTCAGCACCTAGAAGAGACAATATATTAAGCCTCGTAGGTATGGGGCAGAGAGAAGCAAGTGCGTCGATATCTAAAAATTATAATAACGATTGAATTAAATAATTTCTTAAATAAGAAATTGGACGTTTTAAAAAAAAGGTAAAAAAAAAGAAAAATTATCAAAAACATTTTTAAAAAAGTACAAACAATATAAATACCAAAATTAAAAAATAATGCAGGTTGTGGTTATAATCACGTTAATGAGGAGAATCCAAAATCAAAAGGATTGCTTTCTGAATCACTCCTCACTGACCTAGAGTATGTGGATTTCGGAAGAGATTTTGTTCGGGAGCAATAAACTACTCCCCACTGGCAGAACCATTGGCAGGTTGCAACAATTCCCACAGTACGTCCTGAGAGACCAAGACCACAGTTCGGAATCGAAATGTAGCTTGAAGTGGCTTTAGCCGTTCTTGAGTTTGAATTTAGGAAAAAGACTATTACAGATTTAAATGAAGCACAATATAAGAGTTAACAATTAGCTTCGATTCGATTACGAAAACAAATTAAATTTAATTATGAGGATGTGTTTTTGTTTCAAAATCAAAAATAGTATTAAACTTGTGGCAGGACATTTCAGGAATGTGGCCCCAGCCCGTTGAAAGCCCCATTCCCAGACTATGCTACATTCGTACGGGAGGATTCGAACCGTCTGTTGGCTTTCATTTGAAGAGTACGGGATGTATGATTTTAATAAAAAATATATCAAGGAAATTTGGTTTTACCCGCTGTTTGGAGAATTCTCTCAGAGTGCTCCAAGCATTCCTCCTTTATATCTGGGAGATCGATATCTATTTCACCATACGACATTCCACCTCCGTCTTCTTCTAGAGTCTCTGGCTCTGCCTTGATGACGACTAGCTCAAAATTGAATTGCTCTCCTATTCCCAGAGCCCTGTTCACCTGGAAACCGAGAGTATTTATTAAGGCTTTACAAATATCAGAAGGTTGGAAACCAGTAGAGCTGAGTCAGTTTCAGTCTTGGAGGACATTTAGGGTTAGATTTGCGAAACAGTGTAGTCAGATTCGTTGGTTTTATACTGACTCAGACGTTGTTAGGGTTTTCATAGAAAACGTAACAAATGTGTTGATACATTCGAGTTGCCACAAATCGTGAACGTTTCTTGAAATGGCATAGCCGCCTTAGTGACGAGTTGAATTGTCAGGTATAAATCTTCCTCTGGCACATCTCCTTCCTCTCACACTTTCTTCAATGTCACAACATATCCCACATTAGGGTTGACATTGTCCGACTGGCTACTGACAGTTATGTGCGGTAATGAGATGATTTAAAAAAATATATTTTAGCACTAGCATCAATGACGTTACATATATAGACACGTTATAGCCTTAGAATATTAACACAAAATGTGGCAAGCAAAACACACGCGTTACCAGTAAATTCATCATTCAAATATCAGTCATGTATGACAAAGGTAGACATTCCTATAATATATGTGTATGAACGAAACAGATCCGAAGTCCGGACCGCGTTCCATACTCGCTCGAAACGACCTCAAGCGACGCGTGACCGTTTAGTACCAAATTGGCTTAAACACCGATCACACCAACTAGCGTGGTTATTGCTTGCCACTTTGAGAGCGCTACATCGTGTCTATATATATGTTACGTCATTGGTCAAAACACATTTAAAAATAACTTTAATAAAAACTAATGATTAAAAATAAAACTAGGTCTCAGAAATATTTTTCACATATTATTAATTTGATGCTACTATCACTAAACAAATCCTAGAAATACTAAGTAAAGAGATGGTGGGTTTACCTCTTCAATAGCTCGACTCATATCGACTCGAACGACCCTTGACAATGACGGAACTGCAGAAGCCTTCAGACGAACTATTGATTTAGAACTCCGGTCAAAATGTTCATTTGAAAAATGTTCTGAGCAGAGAGAACTTTTTGACTTGGGAATCCAACCTTCCCGCCCTATTGCACGAATCCAAAGTTGCCGCCTTGTCTCATCTTTTGGGAATCTGCAAAAATAATTTATAAGTAAAATTGTTCATAAGAACATACCAATTCTTTACAAGAGCATTAACCTTAATGTGACTGAAGAAACCTACACCTTGACATGACTGAAAGGGTACCCAATTGTGTTATGGAATTTGAAGTTTGTACATATTTAATAATCCTTTTTATCTTATTAAAAAGATATTGGGAGAACGACTCGGAACGTCAATTTTAGAGTGAGAGAACATTTAGGATGTTAAACTAACACCGCCTTCTCAGAATTCGCCAACCACACACTCGAAACGAACCACTCCTTGAATAATACTGCGGGAATAAACCTCTTACACAAAAATGCGTCGGGTATCAGATTAAATAATTTTAAAATCATGTAAATGAAGAAAGCAGTTAAAAATAATTCAGACTTAATTAATACACAAACAAAATGAATAAGTCCCATATTTGATTTGTTCAGGTAAAAATAAAAACAAAACAAAAAACTCCACTTTCCTGTACCCGCTCCACCTCTAATTAGTTGTCTACCTCTATTATATTTATATCTCACTGTCTCCCTCTACTATATCTTGTATCTTTCATCGCTTGATTGACAGCCCTGAATTATTAAACTTGATTTCATTTCATGTTCCCAGCAAGACATAACCTACCGTACTATTGTAGCAATTCTGCTTCAACCTCACAGTTCAAAACGCCTATGCGACGAATACAACATTTGGGAAATATATACTCCGATGTCGCTGATATATTTAACACGTCAATATCAAACTACAAGTTGAGTTTAGTACATCTGGTAGAGCTAAACTAATAGTTAGACCTGTTACTAAGTATTTTTTTTTTATTTTTTTTTACAATATTTTAGAACCTGTTATTTATTGAATATTATTAGTCATCTTTGTATCTGCTATTCAATACTCTTTTTTTATTTTATTTTACAAAATTTTTTGCACTTATGAGGTTATTGTGTAAAAAAAAATGTTAATATGTATGTAAAAGCCTATAACGGGCGTAAATAAATAAATTAATAAATCACCGTCCTATATATAAATCTGTCTGTATGTAATGTTATTTAGTTGATGTAAAAGCCCTGACGAAGCTTGAGAAAAGCGAAACCTGGTGGGCGGTCAACTCAAATAAAGTGGTGGTTTACAAAGTTTAAAACAAAACGATATAAAATACACCACTTAAATGAGTTATAGAGTCAGAATATAATACAGAGACGAATAGCATAAGGTAAGCTTAAAGAATTATGGAAGGTTATAGTTAATATAATCTATTTTTGTACTTAATAATTAGTAGTCCTAACGTGCGGTCAAAAATAAGTTAAACTATTGAAATACCTGTGAAAACTGATGCTTTTAACTCTGTTTGTATACTTGTTTTTACATCCACTCATAGCACATTTCGACATAATGTTTTGTTTCTATATATAACCACTAAAAGTATTTTTATCAACAACAATATAGGAAATAACCTCAAAAACCGTTAATGCGAGTTATATCGCGTGGCACAGTAAATAATAAAAACAATATATTAGTTTATTGATAATAAGCCCAACTGTTTAAAAATATTTAAGAACTTGTTGATAGAAGGCTTGAATTTGTAATGTTTTCGTCCAAGGTGAAAATTAACGAAACGAGACAAGCAAATAACGGAACCACCTAAAATGCGGAAGAATCCATAGAAAGTACAGAATTGAGAAAATAATTAGAGCTCGTAGAAAATTTCGAGTTCTTAGTGATGGGCATAATCGGAATAGCCAGATTCCGATTATCGCAATCGGATGATATTTTATATTATCACACAAACTTCTTGGTAACAATGGTATTTGTCACGGGACGGTCTTTTCCATTTTTGTGGTGGTCGGTGAAGGGGGTGATGGGCGAAGGGGAGGAAAGCCACCGAACCCCAAAAACTCAAGGGACCTATTTCAATTACATAAACAATTGATCATTTCAGATTGGTAAGAGTTTTTTTTTATTTTTATTTATCTACAAAGAGTGATTTACCTAAATTGGCATTAAAATTAACCACAGAAAAATAAGAGCTTCGGTGTGTGAATTTTATAAAAAATGTTCAAAGAATGAATATCTCACAAAGCAACGAAATAATTGTTTATGCCCCAAAAATTAAAAGAAAATTATATTTGTGAACGTTTATATACATTTTTGTTTATGATTCTATTCATCTGAAGGACCATTTCATTTTACAAAAAGTGTATCATTGTTCGTGTTTCAGAATTTAATATATAAAGTTTTTTTGATGTTTGTGTTTCACAGTAATCTTCGTTTGAAGCATTGTATTCTTCTAAAAAAAATTATGTCCTTTAAACAATGACGTTACATATATATAGACACGTTGTAGCGCTCTCAAAGTGGCAAGCAATAATCACGTTGGTTGGTGTAAACGGTGTTTAAGCCGATTTAGTACTAAACGGTCACGCATCGCTTGAGGTCGTTTCAAGCAAGTATGGAACGCGGTCCGAACTTCTGATCTGTTTCGTTCATACACATATATTCTATGAATGTCTATCTTTGTCATACATGACCGATATTTGAATGATGAATTGACTGGTAACGTGTGTGTTTTGCTTGCCACATTTAGTGTTAATATTCGAAGGCTATAACGTGTCTATATGTGTAACGTCATTGCCTTTAAATGCCTAGTAACATAAATGTTGATATTGGAAATCAGATGTCTTTGTGGTATCAGTTATTTATCCAGTATTTTTTTATTCGGTTCCTAGTGCTAAAAAAGTTCCACGAAGAACATTTTTATATTAAGAAGTCATGTTAATATTATTGGGGGGTTGCTAGCGATATTATGGGAACGAAAAGCACTGGAACTGTGGAACCGAGTTCTCGTTTCTCGCAAAATACTGGTTTTCGAAGA
This sequence comes from Drusus annulatus, assembly GCA_022651775.1. Classification (NCBI taxonomy): domain Eukaryota; kingdom Metazoa; phylum Arthropoda; class Insecta; order Trichoptera; family Limnephilidae; genus Drusus; species Drusus annulatus. The sequence goes on from JAGWCC010000808.1 coordinate 141,956, forward strand.
ATTTCTCGCCAGAGAGAAGGGACAGGAATATTGACCATCTCTACCGGCAGCTGCTTTTGGGCATCCATTGGATGTCCCCTTGCCCGTTTGTTAGCGTCAGCCGATGGATTATTCATGTTTTCCGCAATTAAATTTCAATTATTACCACTTTTATTTTAAATATAATCGGTTTATGCAATTGGCTATGGATGTGCTTATAAGTAATAATTCATAACTTGTGTTTCTAGTATTTGATTCTTATATATAGATTCGTAGAGATGGAGAGAGGAAGTCTTGGAGCTGATAGAGTACAGTGGTTATTAAGATTTTTTAATTTCACATGCTCAACTCGGGAGTCCACCAAAGATTAGTGCATAAGAAACCTTAAGAATATTGTTAATTGCCTATTTGGAAGGTTTTCGCTTGGAAAAGTGATATTCGTGCACATATTTTATTTTTTCCCGAATGTTAGATATTTTGTTTTTGTAAATTTTGAGGCTCAATTTATTTTACGCAGCCATTTTAATAGATTCACAACATCTTAGTTAATCTCAAGGTAACGCGGGTTTTTTTAACAACGAAAGTAAATCACAGTATCATCAGCGTAAAGTTGAAGGTTTCTTGAGATGTCACTGGCGTATAGTTAAGAAAGCAGAGGTCCGAGAGATTTCTTAACTTTAACGTGATGTAATTATTTCATTATTTAGTTTGGATAGTAGTGTTACAATAGAACTTTCCTCCTCCTCATATATCTGTGATGGGAAGAAACTACCTAAAACGTCTTTGGTGAGTCAAAGCAAGAGAGTTTGCTTTCAAGAATGGATTTGTAACATTAAATGTTGTATTAGGAATACAGAGATAGATTAACTTCAATAAGAGTCTTAGGTTTTTTTGTTGTTCTTCCATACATTTTATAAAACAAAAAAACACAATACGTCTGTAATAAAAATAAGTAATAAACACAGAAATATAATTAATAATGTTTCAGATTTATTTTTGTAAATATACACTGATGAATGTTAAAAAAACAAAAAATCCCACAAAGAAAAATCCAGAGCAATTATATTATAAAATGTACATATATTATATCTCCATGTATATAAATAAATACATACTAATTTAACAAATTAAGTGAGTTTTTTAGTTGGCTCATCATAGTATTAACAATAAAGGCAGTAATAAATAGATTACTTTTTAATTATATAGCAAAAAAAATCTAGCTACTCTTGAAAAGCTCTGGTGTAAACATGGCCTTTTGCCTCCGGCAAAGTTATGCATTTAATTAATTGTTTCAATTTATGATATTGAAGTCAGTATTTCCTTCACGTATCTACACATTCCTGTGTCCATGACCGAAACTTCCAGCGAGAAGCTACACTCATATATGATTTGGTGAAAAGTTTGTTTTTATTTAGTATGAGAATGGTATTTATAGAGCAGGAGAATGGTTTCTATTTAGTATGAATTCGAATGTGTTGAAGTAAGTGTGATTTTTGCGAACATAAATAGCCACAGTAAGAACAAGCGAATGGTTTTTCTTTCGTATGAACTCGAATGTGTTGAATCAAGTATGATTTAAGGGAACATGAATAATTACAGTAAGAGCAGGAAAACGGTTTTTCTTTAGTATGAGTTGGAATGTGTCGAGTTAAGCCTGATTTTCGCGAACATGAATAATCACAGTAAGAGCAATAGAACGGTTTTTCTTTAGTATGAGTTCGAACGTGTAGAGTTAAGCCTGATTTTTGCGAGCATGAATAATCACAGTAAGAGCAAGAGAATGGTTTTTCTTTAGTATGAGTTCGAATGTGTTGAATTAAGTGTAATTTTCGCGAACATGAATAATCACAGTGAGGGCAAGATAATAGGGTTTTTTTTGTATGAATCCGCAAATTTGGCACCAGGTTAGACTTCAAAGCGAATTCTCTGTCACAGTTAGGAGAAGATATTGACTTTGAAGTATTAGGCTCTTTTGCTTCGGGTGTTTGTTGAAACGAAATGATGTTCTTTGCCTTTGATTCAGCACCTAGAAGGGAAAACAATATAACAAGCCTCGTAGGTATGGGCAGAGAGAAGCAAGTTCGTCAATATCTAAGAATCATAAAGATTTAATAAAGTAACTTCTCAAAAAGGAAATTTTCACGCAATATTTAAAAAAAATATACAAATTAAGAAACAATCAAATGAAAGATTTACAAAAAATTCAATAAATTAACAAAAAATATATTTTTTAAATGTAGTGGTTACAATTACGTCAATAAGGAGAGGGGCTTTCAACAATAATTGGATTTCCCTTCTGAATCTCTTTTCCCTGACCTAGAATATGTCGATATCGGAAGAGATTTTGTTCAAGAGCAATAAACTCCTCCCCACCGGCAGAACCATTGGCAGGTTGCAACAATATTGTTACACCGTGCGTGAAGGTGCAACTACTTGAAGGCCATCGCTTGAGGGGCCGACGGCCAACAGGTCACGACACAGGTCACAGAGAAACAATATTAAATGGAGATAAAAAAAAAAATAACCCTTAACTTTGAGACTGAGAGACCAAGACCACCGTTCGGAATCGAAACGTAGCTTGAAGTGGCTTTAGCCTTTCTTGAGTTTGAATTTGGGAATAACGCTATTACTGATTTGAATGAATGAAGGAATAAAATAAAATACAATATAAAAATCAAAAATTGACTTGATTGATTACGAAAACAGATTCAAATTAATTCTGAAGGTGTTTTTTTCTTTAAAAATAAAACAAATAAAAAATGATACCAAACTTGTGGCAGGACGTTCAGGAATGTGGACCCAGCCCGTTGAAAGCCCCGTTCCTAGAATATGCTACATTCGTACGGGAGGATTCGAGCCGTCTGTTGGCTTTCATTTGAAGAGTACGGGATGTGTGGTTTTAAAAACATATCAAAAAATTTGGTTTTACCCGCTGTTTGGTGAATTCCCTCAGAGTGCTCCAAGCTATCCTCTTTTATATCTGGGAGATCGATATCTATTTCACCATACGACATTCCACCTCCGTCTTCTTCTCCAGTCTCTGGTTCTGCTTTGATGAGGACGACCTCAAAATTGAATTGCTCTCCTATTCCCAGAGCCTTGTTCACCTGGAAACCGAAAATATTCATTGAGGCTTTACAAATTTCAGAAGGTTGTAAACCCAGTAGAGCTGAGTAAGTTCCAGTCTTTGAGGACATTGAGGGATAGATTCGCGAAACAGTGTAGTCAGCTTCGTTGATTTTATACTGACTCAGGAGTTGCTAGGGTTTTCATAATCACACTTTTTTTACAAACATGTTGATACATTAGAGTTGCCACAAATCGTGAACGTTGCTTGAAAAGGCATAGTCGCCTTAGTGACGAGTTAAATTGTCAGGTATAAATCTTCCCCTTGCACATGTCTTTCCTCTCCCACTTTCTTCAATGTCACAACATATCCCACATTAGGGTTGACATTGTCCGACTGGCTACTGACAGTTATGTGCGGTAATGAGATGATTTAAAAAAATATATTTTAGCATTAGCATGATGACCTAAAAAACATTGTAGCTAGAAATATATTGTAAACCAGTTGTTACTAGAGAAAAATCACGAGATGTAGCTTGACTTGCTAAAAGAAAATAGGTGCTTTTATCCACTCATTTCAAATACAGTAATTTTTTTCTTGAAAACATCACAGGTAGGTGCTTTACTTGGTAGGTGGGGATTTGAGGAGATCTTTTTTAATTTGATTGTTTTCTGAGCACGTCCATCGTTTACAAATTTGAAAAGCTCACACTCGCACGAATATAAGTACGTACTCACAAAGCAAACTAGTTATAGTTATTAAAAATTAGTGTCACTGTATTAGTTGTTTAGTTTAGAAGTTACATAGCCTATCTATTATCTCAGTGATTATGAAACAATATTAGCTTATTGAAATGTGGCCTTACTCTAGTGACAGGTTGAACTGCCGACTTGGCCAGGAAGTAAATTCTGATATCTAAATATTTAGAAGCAACTGCCCTTGTCAGGTGAACAGAGACGACCGAAGTAATATGTCAAAACACTAATAATTAAAAATAAATAAAAACTAGGTATCAGAAATATTTTTTAAATACTCTTAATTTGATGCTACTATCACTAAACAAATCCGAGAAATACTAAGTAAAAGGATGTGTTTACCTCTTCAACAGCTCGACTCATATCGACTCGAACGACCCTTGACAATGACGGAACTGCAGAAGCCTTCAGACGAACTAATGTTTTTGAAGTTCGGTCAAAATGTTCATTCGAAAAATGTTCTGAACAGAGAGTACTGCTTGTCTTGGGAATCCAATCTCCCCGCCCTATTGCACGAATCCAAAGTTGCCGCCTTGGCTCATCTTTTGGGAATCTATTAAAATAATTTATAAAAAAACGTTAATTACACCCCTTAGAACATACAAATTTCGTAAAAGAACACCAACCCTTATGTGACTGAAGAAACCTACACCTCGACATGACTGAAAGGGTACCCGATTGTGTTTTATATGGAATTTAAAGTTTGTACATATTTATTAATCACTTTATCTTATTTTAAATTATATTTGTGATCTTCCTTTGAGTTCAAAGTACTTTACCTGTATCCCTCATACTATTGTTATCTCCGACTGAAGCAGAAACCCAAGAAAATATGGTACTGGGTGAAATTCCCATCCACTTCCTCGAGTTCAGGCACTTAGTCGAAATGTATTACGTCAGAAAAGTGGTCCAGCAAATTATATATTTTAAAAGAAACCTTTAAATCAACCTACTTAACGAGGTGTCTGATATTATTTTGCGATAAAACTAATCGAAAGGAACGAAAACTTACTGATGAGTACAACAAAAAGCAGACAAAAATGTTTCACGATCCAAAAAGATGCCCACAAGAATATATAGTAAATCATTCCGTGAAGAGTTGTTGATTATGGCTGGTGTGCATAAATAAAATAAGGAGCATATTACTGAAGTGTGGAGGGCATATTTTTAGATGCCTCTTATATGTGCGTATCTATGGCACGAGATCCCTTCAAGCTGCTACTAGAGATAAGGTACTACCCTAAAGATTCATTCGTTCTGACAATGATAATGAAGGTTATTGACACTAATATTATACTTGAACTGAAAAAACAATAACCGACAAAGCCGCTGGCATTCGAGTTATGTGAAATATATTGAACAACAATTTACTAAAAGGCTTCAACCCAAACGAATGCTTGACAGTAGATTAGCAACTTTTTGAGTATCGTGGACGTACAAAAATTACACAAAATATACATTTTTATTCTATGTTTTAATGCGTATTATTTGTAGTTTAGCAGCTGTTGTGTCTCTAATTATTGGAGTTCCGTGCATAGAAGAAAAGAGAACAACTGCCTTTTTTTTCTTAGGCACATACGAGAATAAAATTGCTTTCTTTCTGAATGCAAATCCTCATTTTATCTGGTTCAATGTTTACTGGCAGAAATTTTTTGTGTTTTCTAACGGTTTTCAGGAATTTCATGCCCCACAAGTTCAAAAAATGTGCCATTTGCAAACTTGTGACCAAAATTGACTGGTGTAACTTATTTCCCAAAGTTTTTGTATGTACCAATTCTAGAACTGTACGCTCTCTTACATTAGTTTGAGGGTAACCTTCAGCTGAATAATTTTTTCTTTAAAAGGTGTCTTTAACCTTGAAAATTGCCCGCCACCCTTAACTTACCAACCCGAAACTTGAAACATAAGCGGCGAAAAACTCGAAATTCTTGTGCTTTTTATATAAAACCAGTCTGCGATAAACATTCTATCAGCAAACCAAAACGCCAAATTATGAAAAAAAACTTCCGAATAATACTTTCGGACATTCAATGTAACTATTGTGTTCATATTAACCCAATAAAACTGAAACGATGTTACAAATATACGTATTTTGATTTTATCTTGTAAAGAATTCAATACAAATCACACGAGGGTGTAAGTTTTACTTAAGCGTTTTCCACTCACAACCACCCTCCACATATCTAACGGTTGTTTAACTGTTCATTTCCACTATTGTGGAGATGCCATGAAGTTTCAGTCGATTAGACTAACTAGAACATTTAAAAAAAATGATGAAAACCGAAAAAGTACCCGGGTACCCTTTCCGTCACACAAAGGTTAAAGTAGGATATCAGGTCTCTCTCCGACACACATATTCCCGCCCGTGTTAGTAGATAGAAAGAGACAAAGAAATATTTAAGGATACGGTTGTTTTAAGGCTGACCTAATTGTTATCGGCGACATGAAATTCAGCCATTTTGATAAATAGATTTGTAAACATTGAGGTTTAATGTTTGAAAACAAAGCGATATAAAACACACCATTTAAATGAGTTATAGTCAGAATATAATACAGAAACGAATAGCATATGTTAACCTTAAAGAATGATGGAAGGTTATAGTAAATATACTGTATTTAAGTACTTAATATTTAGATAATCCTAACGTGCGATCAAAAGTATGTAAAATTATTGAAATACCTGTGAAAAGTGATGTTTTTAAGTCCGTTTTTAGATTTATTTTTACATCCACTCATAGCACATGTCGGCATTATGTTTTTTCTATGTATAACCACTTAAAGTATTTCATCAACAACAATATAGGAAATAACCTCAAAAACCGATGATGCGATTTATGTAGCGTTGCACAGTAAATAATTAGAGCAATGTATTGATTTTTTTGATAGCAAGTCCAACTGTATAAAGAAATTTAAAAAATTCTTGATAGAAGGCTTGAATGTGTAGTGCTTTCCAAGGTGCAAATTAACGAAACGTGACTAGCAAATAACATAACCAACAAATGCACAGCAATTTGCATAGAAAGTAAAGAAATAAGAAAATAATTTGAGCTCCTTGAAAATGTGGAATGAATCGGTAGTGATGGGCATAATCGGAACATTTTGATAACCGGAATATCCAGGCTCGGATTATCGCAACAATCGGATTATGTCTCGAATTAATCACTCGAACTTCATGGGAACAATAGTTTCTGTCACGGGACGGTCTTTTCCACTTTTGTGGTTGTCGGCAAAGCGGGCAACGGGAGAAGGGGAGGAAAGCCAAAGTATGTTTCGGTGAGACCCAAACGGTTGCACTGGACGTTTCTAAAGCCTTTGACGGGGTTCTGCACTGAGGACTTGTCAACAAACTGCCATCTTGCGGACTTCCCGCACCCTTGTGTACGTGGATTGCCGATTTTTTGAGGGAGAGGTGGATTCAGACGGTTCTTGACGGTATTACCTCTTCCTCGCATTCAATTGATGCTGGCGTCCCACAGGGATCGGTACTGTCTCCAACTTTGTTTTTGTTGCACTTCAACGACCTTTTGTCATGTGCACCAATACATTGTTACGCGGATGATAGTATAGTTCATGATGGTTTTTTGTTTGACAAGCCCCCGAAGGGCACAGAAACAACAACGGCTCGGAGGGCTTTGAAGCAGAGAATGGACGATTACCTCGAGAGAATCTTCTTTTGGGGTCTTCTCTCAAAGCCCACCAAAAAATATTACAACAACAGTCCCGTATAAAATCATGAACAAATAAAACACACCAAAACACGTCGAATGAGCGAGCAAACGAATAAAGTAATACAAGTGAAGTAAACTAAAATTGAACTGTGGATGGTGCGATATTACAATCGTGCAAACACTTCGAACGAACGAAAAACTCAAATTGAAGTTTCGAACTAAACTACACATAAGCTAGTTAATGCGATTGTGCGAGCGAAGCTACCAACTTCAATTGATGTATTTGTTCAATGAAAAATGAATGAGGTTTGAACTGCCGCAAAAGGAAATGATTTATTTATTAATTAACTTTTTTGGTTTTTTTACATTATTTTTTACATTACCTACCTCATTAGGTCATAAGAACCTGTTCTGAGGTAAGTGACAGTGAGTACAAGTAGAATAATTTAAAAAAAATGATGATATTTGTTACACAATGTTCTAGTTTGTCATGGTGAAGAATTTCAATTGCTATTTTAGGCGATCTTCAATTTCCTTGCGGTCCTTACTCATTAGGCATTAAGTAATGTTTTGATTAAAGGAATACATATTGGTGATGGCTACAGTCTGTGGCGGGAGTTTGTTGTAAGTGTGAGGCGCGATGTACATATGGTGTCTTTGTGCAAAAGCTGTATTGTATTTAGGTACTAAAAGTCTTTCTTGTTGTTTGGCCCTTGTGTTTTTATTATGGGTGATATACATTAAAGATTTTGAAGTAGAAATAGTTCACACGGAGCAGTCAGAACGCTTAAATGAACTACCAACTTCAATTGAAGTATTTGTTCAAAGAACAATGAATGAAGTAGGAACTGCTGCCAAAAAAAGTTCTTTGAAGTAGTTATTTAAGAGCGGTTACAACGCTAGTTCCTTCGATTGAATTTTTCACCGTGAACGGTTAATTTTGAAGAACTAGCAATTCGTGAAGCATTCACAAATCTGTGAAGTTTTTCCCATCGCTAGTATTTATGATTTTGATGGTTTGTCTGAAGAAGTCTAATGCCCTTTGTTCGATCCAGAAACTGCGATTCAGTTTTGGAAAGACGTGATTGAATTTGAGTGGACTGTAAAGCGATTATACTTAATGAATGATTTGATTGTATTTGGAAACAAATAAGAAAAGGTAAATTCATGCCAGCTTGCTCATCTGTTAGACGTCTGCGAGAGGGGCCGAACTATCTGCCCGAGCGATGAAAAGTTGAGTGGGGCGAGTCCTCCAGAGACGGATGCGAAACGAGGCGCCGTCCCTGAGGGGTCCGAGCGATTGTAGGCGACTGAGATCGAATTGAGACGCGCCGCTCTCGACGTCCAGAACTTAATATGGCTGCCCAGTGGTGGGGGTTATCGTTACAGGCTGTTCAACACACTTTATCCAGCCATACAAATGATGCGTGGTAACAGAACAAACTGGCAAAAGGGAGGTAGGAACTGGACAAAAGGTATCAGGTTAGGACCTATAAAATTGTTGATTTTAGGACCCAACACCCTTTTTTTTCTTTCTTTCAACAGTGTACCCTTGCAATTTTTTTAATCTCTTAATTTGTTAGTATCTTTGTTCATTGCAGTGTCACCACAACTTTATAACACTGTCATGTTTTCTTCACGTTAAGCAAGCTTCATGTACTGATGTCCTACTAAATGTACCGCTCCCGCTAATGTAAAATATGTTGAAACCTCAGAGGAATAATATACAAGAGAGAGCGCTGCTGTAGTCAATTTTGATGATTTTTGCTGGACTCGGCTAGACCTGGGCGTGGCTAGGACTAGGGCTAGGGTATTTCACATGTCGATTTAATTTTTTTGTTTATTCGTTTGGTCACTTTTTCACAGTATTGTTATAGAAATATATGTATAAAATATGTAACCTAGTAAACCGTTGAGTTATGTTATTTGTGTATTGTATGTATTTAAACATGTGGCACAAATAATAACAGGGAAAACTCGCGGTTTTTACAGATAGACTTACCTTTTAATTGCCCTCCCGGTAGCTCTAGCGGATAGAACGGGTATGTCGTGTTTGAGATTCGTTTATGTCGATTTAGAGAAGACCTTCTTCTACTTTGTTAAGTTGGGAGTTACAAAAGGGACCCATACTGGACAGAGTTTTAGGAATTTTAACAATAATACACTCTCGCAAGTGCTCGAATTTATTGTGCTACATAACAGTTACTAGAAACATCTCAAAAATTAATACTTAAAATTTAATAATGTCGCATAAAAATAATTCCTTCATACAATTATTCCAATAAGCTGATCTCTTAGATATAAGAAAAATGTTTTGTCTACAGTGCCTAAAATATATATTTTCGCGAAATGAATTCGAAAAAATGAAAATCGCGTACAGTTTTAATCGAAACAGAATTTATAATGTACTGAAACTAGACTTGCGCAGAGACACTCTTTCTCCATTGCCCCAAAAAAATTACTTTCAATAAATTTTAAGTGTTTAAACACAACATCTTCAAACACAAAAAATGTTGTAAAAAAATGTTAAAATAAGAAATACCAATCTATTTAACAAAAAAATGTTAAAATTCTTAATTTTTGGCTTAATTTGAAAATTTTCTTTTTTATTGATTTTAATTGTAAATTGTTTATTTATTTATTTTATTAATGTTAATTTGTAGAAGTAATAAATAAATAAATGGATAAAAGTTATGTGCATTCCATTGTAGGTGGTTTTTCACTGCTATTTGACTGATAAGTACAAATATAACCTCGCACCGGCTTTGCTTAGGTGGGATTTTTTGTTATGTCTACATTATATATGTACCCGACGTGATCAGGTACACAAATAAACTGTAATAGGGGGGGCGGTCCCGATCTGCAAAGTGCTCCAAGGGGTCGTCTCGATGTAAGGGAGCCGACTAGGGTTGACTTGTAGGGGCTGGTTCTGCTCTCAAGTGAAGATGCTGCGGTCTGGTCCGGAGAGAAGGTTGTAGTCAGGCGGTCCAGGGGGGCAAGCGATGGTCAGAAGAAAAGGCAGGAGTCAAGTTGTAGGCGATGTCAAGCGGAGAGAAGTCAAGGTAGATGATGCTGGCGGAGGATGCTGGTGATCTGCCTTCCTCTGGTTTTTGCGCAATTAATATTGCGCTCCAGAGCGCGACCACGGAGTTGGGAGATTTGTATGGGGGAATTTTGTTTCCCCCTTTCTCTCTCTTTCCGGGTCGCTGGCAATTTTGTGGGATAGATTTAATTAATCTATCCCCTTCTCCTAAGCATCACCTTTAACCTCAACTTCTTCATACTCTTCCATCATTTTTATTAATTTCAGAATAATCATTTTAAAGTACAAGTGCAAAAAAGGTGCCCGTTTTTTGGGCTAAAAATCTTAATTACTAACTTAGTCTAATAATTACATACTTAAATTAACATTGTTTTTGTAGCTGGGAGCCAGGCCAGCCTGACGGTATAATTTATTGGGCCGTGTGATTGACCTGACTCCCGTAATAAGGTCAGATAGATTGATTTGTCCCGCCTGGGCCGGCCCGAGACTTGCAGAGCTCGGTCGTGAGTGTCCGCTCTAGACCGCTCGCGCTTGCGTTATTCGCTGCCTGGGTCTAGAGGATTTAGCCTCACGGCCGACCTTTTGTCTCATTTAGGGCCGAGCGAGCCGGGAGAAACATACATAAAATTATGAATTTACAATTTGTATGGAGAAATCTTAGATCTAACTTAATTCCTACATTAACGCCGCTGTCGGGGCATTCGCGTCCGACACAATATATAAGAATATATTAATAATTATTTCTTGTTATGAATTGTTATTTTTTCCACTGTAATGATTTTTAAAAAAATGATTAAAAAAAAGCTTTTTTTTTTTACTCTTTTCTTTTTCAAAAATGTATGTAAAGAAATCAAATAAAAAATAAATGTTTTTCGCACTGTTTGATTCTTTTGTACGCTGATGATATATAAAATAGTTAATAAAAATAATAATATTTGGATGATTTGTGTATGAGACGGTATTAGTGTAAATAATTCTATCCAGAAACGCGTTGAAAACTATTTTTAAATTGTAAATTATGTTCATTCTCATCTCCTTTGAATTTGTGTTTTCGTAGAAAACAGCCATTGCGTCATTCTTACAGGTATGAAATACCTTGAAAACGCACCTAATATTGATAAATCATTTCTAATAAATTTCCTTTTAAATTGTCGTTTTCGTAGAAAACAAATATCGCGTTGTTCTTGTTGGTATGAAATACCAATTTTGGAAATCAACCATCGGGCCCCGGTTCCAAAGCCCGGAGTCGACATTG